>MDKI01056875.1:0-13551 GCA_005239505.1 Nicotiana paniculata | reverse complement strand
CCCCGGATTATATTTGCAACGCCCGCTTAGTCTTCTACAAGACATAGTTGAGCGTGATCATATGTCATATGACTTCAAAGTATGGCGTGTGATAATAAAGGGAACCTTCCAATTCCTCCCAAGAAGGATGCAAATGGTCAAGTCATCACATCTACTGATCCTCTGTATTTGGACGATTACACTGATGAACAAGCTGTTGTTATCACTGTTAATGCAAAAGCAAAACATCTACTGTACAATGCTATCAGTGGAGAAGAATATGAAAAGATATCTAGTTGTGAGACTGCAAAAGAAATGTGGAATAAACTGGAAGTCACTTACGAAGGAACCAAAAAAGTGAAAGAGACTAGAATAAACCTCTTGGTTCGGAACTATGCGTTATTTCAAATGAAGGATGGTGAATCTGTAGAAGAAATGTTTTCTAGGTTCAGCAAAATTCTTGGAGATCTCAAATCATTTAGAAGACCTATTAAAAGTGGCGAATAGGTTAAAAAGATCCTCAGAAGCTTACCTACAATTTGGCAACCAAAGGTCATTGCTTTGGAATGCCAAGATCTGGACAAGATTTCCTATGATGAGCTAAGGGGTGATCTGATCGCTTTTGAGAAAACTCATCTTGACAGACAAATTCAAGAGAAGAAGAAAACTGTTGCTTTCATGGCAAATGTGACTGAGCCAGAAATGAAGATGAAGAAGAAGGAGGAGAACAAGATGAAAATATTGCAATGCTCTCTCAAGTAGTGAACAACATGGTGAGAAGAAACATAAATAACAGAAGAGGTAAGTACAACTTTAGGAAAGGAGAAGATGTTACGAATGTGAAAAGTTCGGTCATATCCAAGCTGACTGTCCGGAATTAAAGAAGAAGCTTAGCAGAAACATGCAATAGAAGAAAGCTTTTGGAGCATGGAGTGATGAGGAAGAATCTGATCACGAGAAATTGCTAACATATGCTTCATGGATCTAAGGGACAATGAAGAATTAGGGGAACTTAGGCTATGGCAGACAACAACGATGAGGAATACAACTCAAGAAAACCTCGTTCATCGTTAGATGAAGGAACTAGTGAGGTACGTACTCCTTTGTGCCCTAATTGTTTAATATTGCTCTTGCAGACATAGAAAAAGTAGTAAATGAGCTCAGAAAAGTCAAGATATAGAAAGAGAGAGAAAAGAAGGACCGGGCCCTGAAACTAAGAAATGTGCGAAATTGAATGTGATATGCTTCAAGACGAAGTAAATGAACTCAAGCTTCAATTGAATGGCTTGAAAAGGACCACTAGTCGCAGTCCAGTCAAGTCAAATCAGACTGCTCATCACAAAAAGAAATCGCTTGTTCCTTTAGTGGTAAAAATGGCCATAGCACCAACAATTACAGGAACGTAACTAGAGCTGAAAGTGGTTCTGGTAACTCTAACAACTCATCTTGCTCCTACTGTGGTAAAATAGGTCATACCTCAAATCATTGCAGGTTCAAAAACAACAGGAGATGGGTCTGGAGACCAAAATCTTCAAATCAAACTAACACTCAGCAGTCTAACCATTCAGGACCCAAGCAGGCTTGGGTACCTAAAAATGAGTAATATTATTTTGTAGGAACACCACAAGAAGAATATAAAGGAAAATGGTATCTCGACAGTGCGTGTTCCAGACATATGACGGGTGACAAACAATTGTTCAAATCAGTCACCAAGCTAGATGGAGGAACAATTACCCTTGGTGACAAATCCAAAGGAAATGTTATTGGTGTTGGAAAAGTTCCTTTAAGTTTGACATGTGATGTAGATGAAGTCTATTTAGTTGATGAACTTGGCTATAATCTTCTAGCATCAGTCAATTGTGTGACAGTGATTATGAGGTTCGTTTTAAGAAATATGGCTGGTTTGTAGAAGACAAATCAGGTAATATCATTCTCTCATGTAATAGAGGCAGAAATGTCTATACTATCAAAAACTTAGAAAACTTTGGGGATCAAGTTTGTCTTACTTCTATGATCGAAGATCCCTGGGTTTGGAATAGAAAACTTGTCCATACAAGCATGCATACCATTCATAAACTTTCCAAACATGATCTTGTTATTGGTCTCCCAAAACTAGATTTTTCAAAATATCATATCTGTGATGCATGTCAACTAGGAAAACAAACTCGATCCACTTTCAAAGTCAAAAACATTGTCTCTACCTCTAAACCTCTTCAATTTCTGCATATGAATTTATTTGGACCTACTAGAACTGCCGGTATAGGAGGTAAGAAATATTCTTTTGTTACTGTAGATGATTTCTCTATATTTACACGGGTTATGTTTCTTAGTCATAAAGATGATGCTCTAAAGAATTTTGAAGTTTTCTGTAAGAAGGTTCAACGAGAAAAGGGATACTACATCTCCACCATCAGAAGTTATCATGGAGGAGAATTGAAAGCACAACTTTTGAAAATTTCTGCAATGATCAAGTAATCTCTCATAATTTCTCATCACCAAGATCTCCTCAACAAAAAAGAGTAGTAGAGCGTAAAAATAGAATCTTGCAGGATATGGCAAGAACCATGATCGTGGAAAACTCTCTACCTCATCATTTCTGGGCAGAAGTTGTGAGTACAGCATGTCACATCATTAGCAGATGTCTTATTCGTCCAATTCTCAAAAAGACTCCCTATGAACTGTGGAATGGTAAGAAACCAAACATCAGATGTTTCCACCCTTTTGGATGCAAATGCTTCATTCATAACAATGGGAAGGATAATGTGGGTAAGTTTGATCCAAAGAGTGATGAAGGTATGTTTCTTGGGTACTCTCCCTCAAGTAGAGCATAGAGTTTATAATAAGAGAACCTTATGTATTGAATAATCTATTCATGTGATTTTTGTTGATACTAACCCTCGCCCAAAGAATGAACATATTCCTGAAGATGAGGAAATATCTTGTGCTCCTAAGTATGTTATTGTAGGAAAGGATCATCAAAATGAGTCAGCTAATACACAGATAACTCAGCTGAAGTTCCTCTAGAAGATCTTGACCTACCCCAACCAGATCAGTCGACTATCAATGAAAAGGTGTCTCCAGCAAATACTCCAAATGAATGGAAGAATGAACCAGGATATCCTCAATAATTTGTTACAGGAGATCCACATGAAGGAATAACTATAAAGAGATCTCAAAAGAACAAATCTCATGTAGCTCTCCTTTATCAAATTGATCCCAAGAAAGTGGATGAAGCTCTGAATGATTCTCATTGGATTAATGCTATGAAAGAAGAATTATATCAGTTTGAAAGAAATAAAGTCTGGGAATTAGTTCCAAAGCCTCAAAATGCTTCTGTCCTTGGAACTAAGTGGGTTTTCAGAAACAAATTGAATGAATCTGGTCAAGTTGTTTGCAATAAAAGCAAGACTGGTGGCCCAAGGTTACTCTCAACAGGAAGGAATCGACTATGATGAAACCTTTGTACCTGTGGCAAGACTTGAACCCATCCGAATTCTACTTGCCTTCGCTGCTCACAAAGGATTTAAATTATTTCAAATGGATGTTAAAAGTGCGTTCCTAAATGGTTATATCTCTAAAGAAGTATACGCAAAGCAACCACCTGGTTTTGCAAATGCCACTTTTCCAAACCACGTATACAAGATGACTAAAGCCCTATACGGTCTCAAACAAGCTCCTCGAGCATGGTATGAAAGGTTAAGTTCTTTTCTTCTAAATCAAGGTTTCAAATGAGGTAATATCTATAGAAACCTTTTTATTAATAAATCTAATTCAGGTAATCTTATTACTCAAATTTATGTAGATGACATTATCTTTGGTAGCCATAACTCTGTTCTTTGTGAAGAATTTGCTCTTTCCATGAAAGGAGAATTTGAAATTAGCATGATGGGAGAACTGACCTTCTTCCTTGGACTTCAAATCAAGCAACCCCGAAAGGGATTTTCATTAGCCAAACCAAGTATACCAAGGAGCTCATCAAAAAGTTGGGATGGAAAATGCTAAGGCTATTGGCATCCCAATGAGTCCAACTACCGTGGTAGATGAAGACAACAATGGAAAAATGGTTGATGAAACCATGTATAGAAGGATGATTGGATCTCTACTTTATTTAACTGCCAGTCGACCAGATATTATGTATAGTGTATGTTAATGTACTAAATTTTAGTCGGCTCCTACGGAATCCCATCTTAATGCTATTAAACGTATTATTAGATATTTAATTGGTACTCCTGAGTTAGGACTAAGGTATGATCACTCTAACAATTTCTCTCTGAGAGGCTTTTCAGATGCTGATTTTGCAGGAGGCACGATTGATAGGAAAAGTACCAGTGGGACATGTCAATTGCTAGGAAATACATTAGTATCTTGGAATAGAAAGAAATAAAATTGTGTTGCACTATCAACGATTGAGGCAGAATACCTAGCTGTTGGAAGCTGCTGTACACAATTCCTATGGATCATGCACCAACTTCTTGATTATGATTTATATCTTACTTTTACTCCTATTTTTTGTGACAACACTAGTGCTATTCGCTTATCTAAAAATTTTGTGCACCATCCGAGAGCAAAGCATATAAAAATTAAGCATCACTTTATTCGTGATCGTGTAGCAAAAGGTGATATTACATTAAAGTTTATTAGTACTGATTCTCAACTTGCTGATATTTTTACTAAACCTCTTTTGGAAGAAAGATTCAGCATTCTCCGGAAAAAGATTGGCATTGTGCCGAATTTGTAAATCAAATATTTCCTTAAGTGTTTAAATTATTTTACACACTTTCAGAATATTTCATTTCCTTAATTATTTGTGCTCTAGTTACTTTTTTGTGGAAGTGCAATTATTACAAGTACCGCCGATCAGTCACTTCTAAACCATCACTTCTGTCTGAACTTAACCCTTCTGTTAACCAAGACGCCTCTTCTCTCTTCTCAAACTCCTCGATCAAAACCCTCCACCTCCAATAATTCTCTCATTCCCTACCAAACAACACCTCTCACTATGGCCAAAAGAAATCCCTCCTCTGTAACTAGACGCAGTTGAAGGTTTCAAAAATATCTCAACACTAAAGAACCTGTGGATGTGGCATCATCCATTGAATCAGGTTTTCTTAGAACAGACAACAATAGTAGTGCTTCATCTGAAAATCATCCTATTAGTCAGAAAAAGGCCGGAAAGAGACCCATGGAGCAAACCCCCAAAAAGGCTGCATGCAAGAAGGGCAAGGTGGAACGCTTGGAATTTGGTCCTGAATACAAGCTAACCTTCTATGGTCCTAGTGAAAAGGCGAGGTTTGAGTCATACAAGTCAAAATCCATGGCTTATGGACGCTCTATAAGTCTCTCTCTTATCAAAAGCCTTCATTGTGATATAACTGGAATTTTCGATTTTCATCACCTTTCCCCTTTATTTGACACTCTTGGAAATTCTGTGTATGAAGAACCTGTGCGAATGTTTTATGCAAATGTTTTTGTGAATGATAAAGATGATCCGCCAATTTTAGTGGGTATGATGTGTTTGTCCAAAATTCTTGGTCCAAAGACTTTGAAATGTCCTTTGATGAAGCAAAAAAAATTTTGTCTGATAACCCCCCTGACATTGGCCCCAAAAATCTCAAGTTTGAACACCGTGTCTTGGCCCACATGATTGCCACTACCCTCCTTCCTAGATCTGGGTCCCTCAGTTCTTTGTCCACTACAGATGTCTTTCTCCTCTACTATCTGGTTAATAGAAAAAGTCTTGATTGGTTTGTGTGGATTCGTCAATATATGCTTGAGAGTATCAGGGATATTTCCTCCTATGCTGTATGTCTGCCCTATAGTCTCTTTATCTCTCATATTCTGGAAGTTATGAAAGTAGACTTGGCACCATTTACACCCAAGCACATCTCCAGTACTTATGATAAGACTGCTTTTTCTATGATGGGGTACACTCTGGGTGATGATGGATGGGTTAAGCGAGCCAAGATTGAAAGTGCTCCAGTTCTTGTTAATGTCCAGACTGATCAACCAGCTTCTCAGTCGACTACCTCTCAAAATATTCAACAAATTCAACACTACGTTGATGGAGTCAAGCTGCTGCGTGTGGAGATGAAAGAACATGTAGATAAGATCAGGGATGTCACTAAGGAGACAAGTACAGATGTGGCCAAGCTTCGGATAGACATAGGAGCTACAAGGAGACAAGGAACCAGGGCTTTCAACTCCATGAGTGAAAAGATGGACAAACTTGTCAAGGATGTTGAGAATTCCTATGATTCCTTCTGCACCAAAGTGATCAACACCTCAAATACTTTCTAGGACAAAATCAACACCTCTGGTTGTGCTGTTATGACAAACAATTTATTTTTGGTTTATGCTTATTTTTGTTTTTGGTTACTTTTAGACAATTTTTTATGGGTCTGTATTAACTAAGCCTCTGCTGAAGGCTCTAATACTCTAACCACCTTATTAGTATGTACATTATATTCTATCTTGCTTTGTGTGTTTCTCTTTCCTTTTTTGATCGATGTCAAAGGGGGAGAAAATGTAAGTAAACAACTCAGGGGGAGATATGGGAACAACATAATGGCACAACATAATCTCAGGGGAAGCAACAACTCAGGGGGAGCAACTCCTAAAAAGGGACGTATCTTAAATTACTTTGTTTACTCCTTGATTGCCATCATCAAAAAGGGGGAGATTGATAGGTTTAAGTTCAAGTTTCAATGATGACAATATTATCTTATATTATATTTGCAGGACAAACAAAATGAAAAGAATGGAGATACTCAGCAAGATTGCTATTGGATTCAAAATAGAAAGTAAGAATGAAGATGTTGTTACTACATTAATGGACAATCAAGAGAAGCATATTGACTAGTCCTCAATCAAGGGAAGTCAAATTGCTAATCATGGACTCTCAAATTAAGAAGATCGTCAGTAGTTACTGCGCTTGTGAATTAAGCTACTCCAAGCGTAAACGACTCCTTAAATCAAGTTGTGACAAGGAAGGTCACAATCGAATCTGGGCTCTTCAAAGAGCAAGATTCGAAGAGGCACCCCTTGGGTCAAATCCCTTAATCAAAGATCTTGTGCCTTTGATTTCGCTGAAGACTCAACGACTCTTTTCTCTCCTATAAGAAGGCTGATCCTTCAAGAAGAAGACTGTGCAACTACACACATTGTATTCTAAGTCTGTCTACTTCTTAGTTCAAACACTATAATCCTTAGTTATCAGTGTCTCAAAAGATAGGGAGATCTAGAACACAAAAGAGAGTCGTGTCAACTATTTTGAACTCAAGTGTTGATACTGTTCGTTGGTGGTGAACGTGATAAAACCATCTGTATTGTAAATTTGTTCAAAGATGTTAAGGGAACCCTTGTGACCCAAGAGAAACTAGATGTAAGTACCACAACGGTACCGAACCAATATAAATCGCTGTGTTTTATTTACTTCTCTTTACTGCTTACTTTCATTATGTTTTGTGGTCAGTCAACTAATCCTTGTGTTAGTCGACTAAATTTTAAATAGTCAACAAATCACCCCCCCCCCCTTGTATTTTCACAAAGGAGTCTCACTTGACTGCTGTCAAGAGAATTTTGAGATATCTAAAAGGCACCACTGATCTTTGTCTATGGTATCCAAAAGGTAGTAATTTTAATCCAGTAGGATATGGTGATGCTGATTATGCAGGTTTTCTTGTGGATAGAAATAGAACCTCCGGTATGACACACTTTCTTGGCTCATGTCTTGTGTCTTGGGCCACCAAAAAGCAAAATTCAGTGGCCCTATCTACTGCTGAAGCTGAGTATGTTGTTGTTGCTTCATGTTGTGCTCAATTATTGTGGATCAAACAACAATTAGTGGACTTTGGAATTTATGTTGGTTGTATCCCCATTTTTTGTGATTACTCTAGTGCAATTAGTATGACCAAGAACCCGGTTCGTCACAAGAGAACTAAGCACATAGATGTTAGGGGTTGATCACTGTGAATTTTGTGCTATTGACAAGAAAATAACTGACATCTTCACAAAAGCCCTAAGAAGAGATCACTTTGAAAGGAGCATTTTAGAATTAGGGATGATTAAGATCACCTAAAAGGACCAGTTCAGAATTCACAACAAAAAAAAATGAAAAAAGTTTTTGGTTAGAAAATATGAAATTGTGTATATAATTAGATTAATTTTTGCTCAGTCTCATACTTTCAATAGTATACTCTTGTGCCATGTGCTAAAATGACTCATTAATATCTAATTATATTTTCTCTATTTTGGTAAATTTATACTTACACAAGAGAATTCTCAGTGAAGCCTGGTTCATCAAGATTACACGTTTTTTTTTCTACACTCCGCATAATTTAAAATAATAATATTTGGATCATGAGAAGAGTCCTACCTAATTCCAAATTTCATTTGAACTTATCTGTTACAAGTGAACCAGTTCCGTTCAAAAGACTCCTAACCAAATTAAACTACCTAGATACTAGGGATAGACTCCAACGTCTTTTCAAAACTGAAATTCAGTTTGATTAGACTTCTAAAAGTCTGAAAAGCTGCCATTACCCTTTAATTACCTCTCTTTATATTGATAAACATTATTGCTTTCTTTACTCCCTTACTTTTTCAAGCCGTCAAACACTCTCCATCTTCTCTAATCTTCCAAACACAATCTACTTCTATTTTCTTCCATACCCAAGCACAGAAATGGCTAACACTCCTGAAAAGCCTTCATCACCACCACTAGAAACCACTTCCACACCCACTATCAGTGTCATGACCCCAAAACCACCCGGTCGTGATGGCGCCTATCATAGCACTAGGCCAGCCAACACATTTTCAGAATAATTTGACGCTTCATAATAAAGGTGTTTTAAACCATTAATTAATAAGAACTTCATAACATTAGTTTAAATGACAAGCGTGGAAACAAACAAACAAAGCCCGACATCGGGGTGTCACAAGTCGCGAGCGTCTACCAAGGATCATCCAAAAACAACTAAGACTATTACAGTCCGGAAACACTAATATAGTCTAAGGAATATAAGAGGGGAATGAGCAAGGCTGCGATCTCCCTGCAGCTACCTTGCCGACTCCGAATATCCGCGACGGAGAAAGAATCAGCGTTCACTATCACGTCCAGAAATCCCTGGATCTGCACACAAGGTGCAGGGAGTAATGTGAGTATGCCAACTCAGTAAGTAATAAATGTAAATAAGGACTGAGCAGTAAGAAACACATAAATCCATGTCATGAAATCAAAGTAAGTACAACTTACCTTCAAAACAATGTATAAGTCAAATCATCCTGCTCAAACCAGATTTTTCAGTAAAAATCGTTTGAAGATACTTTTCCAATAGTTTCAAAAGTGTTTCAATGAAGTTTAGAGTGAAAAAGAAAATGATGAAAATCATAAATAGCCCCTCGGGCACAAACATGTATCATAAACTGCCCCTCAGGCACAACATCACTCAGAATCAGCCCTTCGGGAAACCACACAATCCCTCGTAATCAACCCCGCGGGCACAACATGAATCAAGAACATCCTCTCTGGCAACATCATATCACTCACTCAGGGTACCCGCGCTCACTAGGGGGTGTACAGACTCCGGAGGGGCTCCTACAACCCAAGCGCTATAACTAGCCACCTCGTGGCGTAAATCAATCAGGACCTCGACCTCACATAATCGTGAACCAATAACAACATACTGTGGCGCGCAGCCCGATCCCATATCATATCCTCACAAATCACGTCCCCTCCCTCACTCAGTCAGAAACCTCTCCAGCCACTCGGGCTATCAGTAAAACGGGGTGCTCGACCCTAAATATCATTTTATGCATCAAATAGTGTAAATAAAATTGAGTTTCGAGATCAATTTAAAATAGCATGACTGAGTATAGATTTGAAATCAAAATAGTGAGGAAATAGAAGTACAAGCCCCTAAGGGTCCAAACAACTTGGCATGAGGCCCAAATACGACATTCAACCAAAACATGGTAATACCATATAGTTTTAAGTCAAATATGCAACTTAATAGTTGCTATGGGATGGACCAAGTCACCATCCCCATGGTGGACGCCACACGCTCGTCAACCAGCATGTGCGCCACTTCAAAAATAGTAATAAAACATGAAATCTGGGGTTTCATACCCTCAGGATATTACAGACATTACTTACCTCAAATCGGTCAAAATCCTAATCCGCGATGCCTTTGCCTCTTGACTCGACCTCCAATTGCTCCGAATCTAACCAAAACCAGATTAATATCATCAATTTATGCTAAAGAAACAAAGCCCACTCAAATATAATTGAATTGCCTCAAAAATCCCGAAATTGGTGAAACCCGACCCCCGGGCCCACGTCTCAGATTTTGATAAAAATCACAAAACTAGAATCCTTATTCACTCATGAGTCTACCCATATAAAATTCGTCGAAATCCGACATCAATTGCCCATTCAAATCCCCAAAAGAATTTCCCAAACTTTTCTTCCATTTTCTCCCAATTTCCATTCAAATTTCCCAAATTAGATGATAAAATTCAAGACTAAATCATGGAATTAAACCAAATATGAGTGAAGAACACTTACCCCAATCACTCTACTAAAAATCTCTTCAAATTTCGCCTTCTCCCGAGCTCTCTATTGAAATTTTTGGAATTTTAGACTAAACTCTCGATTTTGAATTTTAAATATTCTGCCTAGACATTTCTTCATCGCGAACGCGACCACCTTCCCGCGTTCGCAAAGCACAAACTGGCTCCCCTTCACTTAACCCTACGTGAACGCGTCAACAGCATCGCGAACGCGATGCTTTACCTGGGTTGCCCACCGTGAACGCAGACCTATCCACGTGAACGCATAGGCCAATACCCCTGGGGTCCTCAACCCCCACTCTTCTTTGCAAACACATGTCCTTGAAAGCGAACGCGATGATTACTTCACTCAGGCCTTCGCGCTGGCATCCTCCTCTTCGCGAACGCGATGAATAAAATCTCAGTTCCCCAAATTACTCTTCGCGAACACGGCATCCCACCCCCAAATGCGATGAACAAATCCTCTGCAACAAAAACCAGAAAAATTTGCCAAGTTTAAATCCAAGAATTGGTCCGTTAACCACCCGAAACACACCCGAGACTGTCGGGACCTCAACCAAACACGCCACTACATCACATAACCTCATTCAAACTTAGTCGAGCCTTCGAACCACTCAAAATAATGCCCAACACTAAATCGACCTCAGATTCAAGCCTAAGAACTTAGAAACATCCAAATTTCGCCAACGATGCTTTAACCAACCAAAACACCTCTGATTGACCTGAAATTTCTCACACACCTAAAAAATGACACTAAGGACCTGTTCCAACTTCCGGAATTCCTTTCCGACCCCGATAGCTAATTTTCCACTGCCGACCGAAAATCGCCAAAAACTCAATTTCGTCAATTCAAGCCTAATTCTACTCCGGACCTCGGAGAAACATTCCGAATACACTCCTAAGTCCCAAATCACCTAAAAAAGCTATTCGAGCCATCAAAACCACATTCCGAGATCATTTACCTATAAGTCAACTTCCAATTGACTTTTCCAACTATTTTCCCAACTTAAGAGACTAACTGTCTCGTTTCCCTCCAGAACCACTCCGAACCCGAGCCAACCGACCCAACACAACATAAATGAGATAAATAATACAAAACGAAGCATAAATAGGGAAAACGGGTCTACACTCTCAGAACGACCGAATGGGTCATTACAATCACTTATTCCAACACCCCAACCTCTAAGAAAAGAGTAAAAGTAATGGCTCGCAAGGTTGTTATTAGTGGAGAGCCGATTCAGAAAATTAATGAACAACTGCAAGCGAGTAGGGAGGAAGAGCCTCAGAAATCTGATGATTCCTTCAAATCTGTTACTGAGGGGGAAGAAACTATTTCTTTCGAAACTGAATAGGTATATTTTGGCCCTAAAGTCACTCATGAGACAATTTATGAAGTTGCTGCAAATATGGAAAATAGGTTCGTATTGGTAGGTTCTATAACTGGTGTTGAAACTACAGAGTCTGGAGGAGTTGGTGGTAAAAATGAAAAAGGAAAAGAAAAAGAGAGCAAGGGTGTCAGGAGTGCTGTGAGGGGAAAGGGTAAAAGAGTGGTTGATTCTTCACCCACTCCTGTGAGTTTAACCAAAGATAAAGTGCAGTGGTTGTTTGGGAAGAGAAATCTGGTGGAGTAGATGAGAGTGAAAAGAAAAGAGGGGGAAGTGGGTCAGGCGAAGCTGCTGAAGGGCTAGTTCAACTTGGGAAAAATAGAGATGAACCTGTTTAATCTGTATAAGAAACCCTCGCAGACCTACTGAAGAGAGTGACTGAGAGCTATAATCCAACAAAGAAAGGAAATTCCAAGGCTAAAACCCCTGGCACTGCTAGGGCTAACAAGAAAAGGAAGGTTTCCCCTTCTGTTACTATTGAAATTCCTCCCACAAGAGAAAGATCCACAAGAAGCCAGCTAAAGCAGAATGAGGCAGATTTCCGAAAAGCCTTAGAAGAAAGTAAAAGAAAAGCGGTTGCTAAAGGAAAGAAGAATATGGATGAGCCTATTGAGGCTGTTGACATTAATGAGATGTACCTGGTCCTTCGAGATGAAGAAGATATTGAATAAGTGGAGGTTCTGATTCCAAAACCCAAAAACGCCAAGACTTCCACTAAGAAGTCTGTTTCTGAGTCTAAGTCTGCTGAACCATTCACTCGGGAAAAAGAACCAGGTCTGTTATGAAGTCAAAACAAGTAAAAATTGTTGAGGAAGAAGAATGGAGTGGAGAGGAAGAAGATGATTCTGACACTGAGAAAAACGAGATGACCAAATTTGGAAAGAGGACTATTTTGAAGGGAAGACTCCTCAGGGACTTGGAGGAGCAAGGAATGGTGCTGCTATTGGAGAAGTTGGAGTTGCAAGGCTAGAAGGACATGGTCCTTTAGATGGATGGCAGGTTGGCCAGGAATGAAATTGTTGAGTTTATGGCAAATGCTGAGGTGAAGAATGGAAGGGTTACCAACTTGGTGAAGGGATTCGATGTGAAGGAGTTGGGAGAAATTCTGGGTGTACGATAAGTGATAAAAGAGAAAAATATTTCTAACATTGTGTTAATGTTGAGCTACGTTAAAACAGGGCCTAAGCTTAGGAAAAGCACATAGTTTGTCATCATAAAAAAATGGGAAATTTGTTGGCCCAAGTAAATGTTTTTTTTGATGATTGACAAAGGAAACTCAGGCATGAACCAGGTCCATCCCTTATGTGCATGGACACGGGCAGATTCGAGCATGTGGGATGCACGTGAAGGAGATAAGCTTAACTTGGTATAATTGATATCGTGATCGAAAATGTTGCATAATTGATAAGGAGAATGACTCCTTACTCAAACAGAACACTATCCAAGATAAGGAAGGAGTTAGAAGTTGAGATTAACTAGAACTCTTCCACCAAGGAAGAGTAGCATTAGAACCCTAGTTATTTTTTCATCTACAAGATGTTCTCATTCTACAGGTACATTGTTGGTTGATTTCCCAGTGCACACGCAAGTGTACGTGGTCGACAAGTAATATAGGAAT
>MDKI01259599.1:0-22712 GCA_005239505.1 Nicotiana paniculata | reverse complement strand
ATTAAATCGGACCTGGGCCAAGAAATACCCAGGCCCAATACCTATCTCTATACACTCAAACAACCCAGCCCAAATCCCATAGCCCACCCGGCCTGCCTCTACACTACCCAAACGACCCCGTTTCATCCCTCAAGCCCCCTAGCCGTTGGATCTTATTGATCCAAAGATCCGGAACTAAGAACCCCTACGCTATATAAGTGTCCAAATGACCCCCCCTACCCTCATTTCGTTCAAAGCTTAAACCCCCAAAGCCCTAGCCGCCCCCCATCCCTCCGTCTCTCTCTCTTCTGTCTAACCAAACCCTAGCTTCCCTAGGTTTCTGCTACCGGAACTCGCCTAACGGTGGCGGACCATCTCCAAACCACCCCAACTTCTCACCAGACAATCCTCATCTCCCTCTTAACCGCATCCCACCATCAGTTTGCCCAAAAGATCACTCAAAATCGAGCAATCTCAGATCTGAGATCCATAAAACCCTAAAGACCCACCCCTATCGATTTGAAGACTGTCGATGACTCTCACTTACATGAGTTGATAACCCTTGTTGAGAGTTATATATTCATGTAGGTTTGGGTTATTTCCAAACCTCGCCGGAATCCGGCCAAACGCCCACTAGTATCCCCTTCCCCCTTTTTTCTTTTCCTATCTGTTTTTTTGTTCCTTTGTTTTTGTTTCTTTTTCCAATTAAAATCATTATTGTTTAGTATTTGCTCTCATGTTACTCATTAGTATATTTCACTTTTTTTATTGATTTAACTTCTAAGAATTAGCTCGTCAGATTAATCTTCCAAATAGAGTCATATATGTGTATCGCTGTTTTGTTCATGCTTTTAGGTCACTGTTTTCATTTTAGTTTAGTCGTTAAATAAATGCTATGATTATGTGGTATCTATGTTTAGGTTTAATTGTTTTTGTCAATTGATGACTAGAATTATCTGTTAATCATTGATCAATTAGGTCTTCTTGCCTATTTGCTCAGTTAAATTTGATTACGAGTAGTTAGTTTAGGTGATTCATGTTTTTCTTCACTATTTTCCCTAAGTAACTTCCCTATCCCAGATTAGTTGATTCCCTGACTTGTTTTCTCATTTTTAGTCTATTGCTGAATTATTTTCAAAGCTTGATTAGATAATTACCTCAACTCGTCTGTTGATTGTAGTATAGTCTGAAGATTAATCATTCGCCTAGATTAATTGATTATTTAATTAGGCTCCTAACTTCATTAAGAGTTTAGTTACTAATATAATTAACTAATATCAAGAAGCAGTTTAATAAACTAACCATTTTTATTAATTGGTAAGTCTTGAAATCTTGTCCAAGATAATTAGTTTAGGATTAATTGACTAAAACAAATCATTTGACCTAAGCTTAATAATTAGTTAAGTCCCTGATTTTAATAACTAATTAGACTAAATTAGTTAACCTAACCCTAGTCAAGAACAACCCCTAGTTAACTAAAATGGGTTAACTAGTTTTTCAACTAACCAAAGTTAAATAATAACCCAAGTGAGTAACCTTGATTACCCAATGGTAAATTCAGGGACTCTAAGGGGTAGATTAGGTAACTCAGTTTAGTAAATCAGATTTTTAATGTTAAAAGGGTCTTTTAATAGGTAGGAATGTTCTAGAATGGGGGCAGCTTCCCCAAGGATAAGGTTAACAGCTGCCTTATGTACTATTTTCAGCCTTTTGGGTTGGGTATGTACTAAAGGATATCCCATCCTTAAGACTCCTATAAATAGACCCTCTTTGGTACAGACTGAAAGCATTTTGAAAGCACAGAAAAATCAGAGTATTGTCCATTCATAAACAAAAAATTTTCAAAAAAAAAAGTATTAGTAGAAAAGCAAAAAGAAATCTGATTTCTTTTGGAATCAAGTTCATAAAGATATGGTCTAGTTTTCAGCTTCTGTTTCTTTCCTTTGGATTCTGATTTTGGGAACCTTAAACACTCATATCCAAGAATTCTGGGTCAATTTTTGTCGGGTTACTGGGTCTTCTTTGGGTTGTTGTTTGCTGCTGCTGAATCTTCTATCTTTTGTTTATTATTGTCCATACTTGACCTTTATTTGGTCAAGTCCCTTGTTGCTGTTTTACTCTTAAAAAGGTATGTATTAACTCATCTCTTCTCAATGAAATGCAGGACCGGAATCTTCTTCTACTCACTTCTTAAACTAGTTGTTCTTGATAAACGAGGTTGTTTCTTCTGCTTTATGTAAATGTGACTGTATAGATGCTTATTGGCATGATGATGATTCTGTGAGTGTGATAGGTACTGTTTTGTTGTTGGTATTTCTTTGCTGAAGTATTCTGTTTATTTCAAGCTAAAGTTATATAAATGTCGTTGATAATCGTAGTTCCACCTCCTAAAAAGGCTGCACTATGGTGTAGAATCTGACCTTCTCTATGGTCGGGTTCTCTCTATAAATGTGCAGAAAATATGCTTTCAATTGAGTCTCTTTGGCCAATAAAGAGATTCAACAAGCAAGTCTCCGGGTAGGTTAGTATTAGCACTATGGTAGATGAGTTTGACCTTCCAATGGTCAAATTCACCCCACAATAGTGCATAAATAGTAGCATGTCCCTGAAGTCACCTTTGCTAGGGCATAAAATAAGTAGTCAAAAAACCTCCTAGAGTAAGGAATCTGAATCTCTTAAAATGATCAGATTATGTCTCTATAAAAAGCCTAAAAAGTCAAAATTATAGTATAATTGTCAAGAGGAACAAAAGATGAGATCTATGGAGCTGAATCTGACTCTTTTTATGGCCAGATTTAGTCCAGAAAAGGTCTGAATATGATTTGTTCTTCTAAGAGCGTCATTAAGGATTGAATCTAACCTCATTCATGATTAGATTCATCTTTTCACAATACTCAAAGGTATATCCTCAACAGTTTCCAAATAGTAAAGTGTTGGACTTACAATCTTAGATTAATGATAAAAGGTGCTCTTATTTGTGTTCCTTGTTCATTGAAGAGACTCAGTAAGCATGTCTCCATATGGATTTAGACTTATGTTAATGTTGGAATTATGGGATTAAAATCTGACAGATTCATGGTCAAGTTTACACCAAGAGAATGCATAAATAATTCTATTTTGTTAGTGTAGCTTAGCATAGCATTATCAGGTTTAAACTTGACCTTCTTTCATGGTCCTGTTTGGTGTGGTGGGTGCTCAACACTTAATTAGTTTGTGTGTTCTATAAATTACAAAAAAAGAGGGTTGCAAATGTACAGTACGAAGAATCCAGATATGGAGCAGCTATTTAGGATTTCCATTTTTAGTTTTTCTTTGATATTCATAAAAAATGTATTTTTACAGAAGCTGTATTTTCGCTTCAAAAAAACTATAAACCGTTCATTTATGCACTTTGGAATCTTGTAATTTAAGGGACTGGACTGTATATTCATTTTTTAGCCCTTCAACTGATAGTGTTCAAACTAAAATTTTGAGGCGATTTTCATGGAACTTTAAATCTGTTTTCCTCTAAAAAGTAGTTCAAGGATAAAAATAGGTGTTTAATCGAAAAAGGAGTTGGTGTTCAAATCAGTCCACATGAAACCTTTCGTAAACATTTATTGGATTTTCATAAGTGGTTATTTCAAAATTCAGTTGTTTCAATATAAGTGGATTTAGTAGATTATTTTTGGTTCATGTCGTATCCTATTAAATTTTCTGAAATCGATGTATGAACACTTTTGAACCTTGAAGCATGTGATTAGGCTATCTAAAAATTGACAAGAACTGTTAAATTGGTAAAACTGCCTGTGCTATGTTCTTCGTTAGAAATTACAAAGTTCCAGAAAAAATAAAGTAATTTTAGCTTACCAATTGGAAGCGAGACCAGTAGATAATGTATTTATGTGTCTATAATTCTTATAGGTGTATGTATATCTACACGAATGAGGTGCATCCTGATTAACACATTTTCAATCATTTACCAAACTAGAAAGAGAAGACCTTTAAGATTTGATTAAGAATTGAATTTCCTAAATGATAGTCTTCTTACAAAAATAGTCAAACTAGAATGGCCTAAAGTGATTAATTGGGGCTAAAATATGGCCATAGCCCGAAATACGTTGTCTTTTAGGCTAATAAATTTCACTTTTTAGGCAACCTCCTAGGTAGAAGGATACCTTTAGCCTGAAATTTGGTAAAGAATCAAGTATTATCTCAAATTAACTTAACCTACACTCAGGAGTGGCAACTCATTCCCCTGACCCTCAACTCTAAACATTAACAAAATGTACATAGTAACCACAGGTGCATTTCATGTGACGTGTTTGCCGTGTGCTCAAAAACAACAAGTGCACACCATCGTAACTTGTTTAAGATAAATCCATAAAACATCCTAATCGATCTTAAAACTAAAACGATCTTTCAAAAAATAGAAGACATAGAGAATGATCGAACATTGCCTCAAATAGGCACTATAAAACCGTCATGAGCATAGTCTTGACTATGTAATCTACACTCGGGTGCGACAACTCATGTCCCCGTCTTCAACTTCAAATTATAATAAAATCACATGTTGTAATTGTGGGTGCACTTCATGTGGCACAGTTATAATGTGTCCAAAAACAAACAAGTGCACGCCACCGTGACTTGTTTCACGATAAATCCATAAATATTAAAAGCGGCTAAAAGTGAAAAAGGCTAAAAAGCACAATTGGTTTGAAATACGTAAATAATTAGATAATTAAATCCAAATATTAATAGTTAAGCGACCGTGCTAGAACCACGGAATTCGGGAGTTCCTAACACCTTCTCCCGGGTTAACAGAATTCCTTATCCAGATTTCTGGTTCGCAGACATTTTTAAAACAGAGTCAAAAATTTCATCGATTTGGGATATTAAAATAAATGGTGTCCCGGAACACTGTATAAAATCCGGGTGGCGACTCTGAAAAATCAATAAATAAATCCCAAAATCGATTATGTCACTTAAATTGGAAAAACTCCTGTATTACCCTCACCGGTGAAAAAGGAGATGTGACAACGCTGGCGACTCTGCTGGGGATCGAACCCAGAATCTCTGATTTTTATATGTTTAAACCTAACGTGCTAAATGTCGCTTTTTACCGCTTTGATATTTATCCGAATTGGATATAAACTGTGCCGAAACCCCTCTTCTCTCCGAGTCTTCTAAATCATCTGGAAGTGTGCACTTTGTGTGAATTCTTTTTTGTTAGAGTCATATCCAAATTTTAGAACGAGGTACGGATAAGTTGCAAATCCGGTGAAGCTTCTGTATTCCCGGTACGCTTCCCCCCCCCCCTCCCCTGGCTCGAGTTGTCCGCTCGAGTAAGCCTGGTCTAGAACAAAACCCCAGGATTTAAACTTAGTATAACATAGCCTCATGTCGAATCCCTAGTAGGAACGATTATTTGCATCACGTGCATTTGACTTAGGGGACTCAACACAGGGGTTGGGTCCGTCTAGGACAGGTGTACCCAAAAATAAAAGTAGGTGTATTCCAAAACAAAATGAGTAGGTGTATATTTTTAATCAGTCAAGATTTTTCTGAACTACGCATTGTTTGATTCTCACCGGTGTGGGATACGTAGGCAACCCTCATCGGGTCCAACTCTATTTTTCAAAATCAAAGGACATAGTCCTAAATAAAATTAGGTAACGCCATTATAACCTGATTGCCCAAGTGGGGCACTAGAAGGTCGTTTTTGCAAAAGTGACCGCCTGTGGTTTGTCTTTAAATTCCGACCCAATTTGCAAACACAACCTTAAAAACTTCCTAAGTATTGAAGGGCCGTATTCGCAAAAATGGTCCATTACAAAACCCTGTGCAAAAAGAATATATATATAACACTTTTCAAAATTTTTGTGGTTTTAATCAAAAACGAATGTGGAGGATGAATACAGTTGAAAACATTCCCTTCAGGGAAGTCGAGGAAATCCCTCTAGGACTCCATATGTGGTGGAGCGACTTGGGGGAAGCTAGTAGAAAGTCTACTATGAAAGCTTTAGGCAGACTTACTGGTCTTCTAAAAATCAAGCCGAGGTTGGACATCGTCGAGGCTCTAGTACCATTTTGGGATCCCGCCCACAACGTGTTCCACTTTTAAGACTTTGAATTGACGCCCACGCTAGAGGAAATAGCAGGGTATGCTGGTCTTAATGACAATATTAGAAGTCGGTACCCAGTGGCACCCAGGGTGGTGACTCCACATAAGTTTTTGGATCTGTTGAACATTAGTTGGGACGTCCAAGACCCACACATGCCCGAAGGTTTCTGCACTTTCTATTTTCGTTACAAATGTTATGGATATCCCCAGGGTTATGAGGCTAACAACACTGGTTTAACTCACAAAGATCAGGTTAAATGGGAAGCCCGCTGGGGGCTAGCTTTTGTGGTAGCATTCTTAGGCACCTTGATTTGCCCAAGAAGTGACGGATGCATAGATATCGAGCTTGTGGGAATGACAGATTTCATGATGAAAAAATCCAATGGCACACTTATAGCGATGGCCTTAGCAGAGATTTACCGTGCTCTAACAGTTTTCCAATCTCGGGGAAGTTTTTTTAGGGGTGCAACCTGCTTCTACAAATCTGGTTGATCGAGCACCTCTGTCACCGCCCAGGCTACATGAACTACGGCTTAACCGGTTCGAATTGCATCGAGGAACATGGTACTCGGGTAAAGGGCCACAAATTTCCCGAGGGCACGGAAGCCTGGCACTCATACTTGAGTTCATTGACTTCCGACCAAATCGAGTGGACGTTCGGGTGGCTCCCTGTCGGCGAGGTTATCAATATGTGTGCTGAGGTTTGCTATCTTTTGTTAATGGGTCTGCGAAGCATTCAGCCATATGCCTCGCATCGGGTCTTACGGCAGTTGGGAAGACAACAGGGTGTTCCACATGACGAGGATTTAAGCCAACAAGCCATTGAGTGATGCCCGAGAGGTGCATTCCCTGAAGGCAGGGTCCGTCAAATCTGGAACGAGGGCAGATTTTTAGAACCTCAGACTCGGGTGAGAAATTTGTCCAAGGGGAAGTGGAGCCCGCCTACACTTCTTGGTATGGCATAAGAGGCAGAGAGAACCAAGAACCAGAGCGACCTGGAAAAAGACCTCACATACATCATTTTACTAAGCAGGCGCAAGAACATTGGGTTTTGTTAGAGAAGGAAAACAACTATCGGCTACCATAAGTAAACTGGAGGCCCAGATCAGGGAGCTCAAATTTGAAAGCACTTTACAAACTGCTGCAGCCGAAGGGGAAAGAAATCGGTTGAACAAAGAAAACGAGGCCCTCCGGGTTGAAATCCAGGAAATAAGGATAGCCATTGAAAACCCTGAGAGAAGCAGAGGCGACGAAAGACTTATCACCAGCCTCAGGAAAAAGTTGTGTAGCTATGGTGATGACCGGGACAGAGCCGAAGAGGATTTGACCCAACTACGAGCAAAATTGGCAAAGAATGCAGAAGAAAGAGAAGAATTCGTGCAAAAAATGAGAAGAAAACATGACCAAGAAGTTGTGGGTTTAAAAGAAAGGATGGCCACGTTTGAAAATGAAACGGCCAAGCAAGTCAAAAGATTTAAAGCAGAAAGGGAATAGTGCTATGCCATGATAGCTCAGCTGGAAGACGAATTGCAATAATGGCAAGAGCAGAGTCACAAAAGCGCCCAGGTTTTAGAGGCAAGATCCCAGCAGGTCGGGCGTCTACTTCAGGAAAAGGGTGTCATCAGGCAAAGGGTCCGAGATATAGCCGATTACATTGTCACCAAATGCCAGGAACACGAAGATATGACTCGGACCACCTTCTTCTCGACAGTAATGATCTTCGTCCACAAGATAATGGATAACCTATGCCGCCTCCAGCAAGATTTGGTACGCAGGCCCGTGGCAAGGACGAATGATGCCCCACAAGTCCCCGGAGCATTGGAAGCATTGATGTACTCTTGATGTTTTCTCGAGTCCGTATTTTTGTTTTCCTGTTACAGTCCTGTCTAAGTCCACTGTAGTTTTTACATTTCCAAGAAAAGTATGTAATTTTTCCAAAATTTGCTAAAGAGTTTGTAATCGGAAGTATTTCTAATGAATGAAGATTTGAAAATGTTTATTTTTGTATTTATTGCATGAACTACGTGATGATCTGATTCACACGGCGCCGTGATACGTAGGCAATCCACATAGGATTCGATCATAACCATAAGAAAGGGAACCGGGCGAGGAATAAAAGGGTGGAAATAATAACAAAGGAAAGAAAAGTTCAAAACCTAGAAATAAAGCCGGGATGAAATACAAAACTATTGCAAAAACATATATAAAAGAATTTGATTGCTTAGGTGCATTGCATACCCCAAACGTGCGATTGCCTATATGATAAATGTTTCAACCTAACATTTTGTTGGTTCGATCTTAAAAAGGTATTTTTAGGTGGTTGGTTTTGCGATAACCTGGCTTCCTATCCTTACTTCACTAGATTAAAAGGGAGCATAGAAATGACGTCTGAAAGTCACCTGACAATCGTCAACTCTTCCGTGGAAGACCTAAATCCAGCCATCCCAACATCTGAGTCAGCAACAGCGGAAGAAACAGGACTCTGCGTTGTCGCATGCTGGAAATGTGGGACGCATGGTCCAATGATAGGGAACCACCCAATACCATCCCGGGTTTCCCAGAGATAATTCTCAGGGCAGGCGGGACATCCAACATCCCCATAAGCTACCCAACCACGCCGTTTGGATATCGAACTATGTCAGCTCACTTTGCCGGAAGGCCTTCTGAGGTTCGCCCCCAGGCCCTGTTTTCTGGTGTGTATTCCAACATCTTCACCACACCACCAATCTCTGACGCGGACCCACCGACTATCTCTGGGCCAAGTTTCGAGCCGCTAGCATTCACATCCCAAACACCGTCCGTCCATCTGGATACCACTCATGTTACTCCCAATGCATACCCCCAACAAACTAAGTCTGGGGTCACTTTGGGACAAGATAAGAAAAGCCCCGAGCACGAAGATTTGTGCATGTTCCTGCACTTCCACTTGCCTCTTGGGTTTAAAACCCCCAAGTTCGAAAAATATGACGGACATGGGGACCCCATAGCTCATCTAAAAAGGTACTGCAACCAGCTCCGGGGAGCAGGTGGGAAAGAAGAACTTCTCATGGCCTATTTTGGAGAAATCTTGACGGGAATTGCATTAGAATGGTACATGGACCAGGATATATCCCGCTGTCACATATGGGATGACCTGTTGTTCGGAAATTCAAATACAATGTGGACATCGCTCCTGATAGGAACTCACTACCCAATCTCAAAAAGATTCAGAGCCGTCGAGTTCAGATATATTCCTCGGTGCCACAATGAGTTAGCCGATGAGCTAGCCACCCTAGCTGCAATGCTGCCCTATCTGGGTAATGTTCGCATAGACCCATTGGAGATCCAAATCAAGGAAATGCATGGTTATTGCAACACGGTCGAAGTAGAACCCGATGTCCAACCATGGTATCATGATATTAAAAGATTTTTGAAGACAAGAGAATATCCAGAGCAGGCCAACGGAGACCAAAAGAGAACCATCTGAAGGCTCGCCATCAGTTTCTTCCTAAGTGGGGAAGTACTGTATAACATGACTCCCGATCTAAATCTGTTAATATGTTTAGATGCCGAAGAAGCCAAAAGGATCATGAGCGAGGTCCATTCAGGATTATGCGGTCCCCACATGAATGGGTATGTCCTCGCAAAGAAAATCTTGCGGGCTGGATATTATTGGATGACCATGGAAAGAGATTGTTTCGGTTTAGTCCAGAAGTGACATAAGTGTCAAATACATGGTGACTTAATCCATGCACCACCATTAGAACTGCATCCTATGTCGGCACCCTGGCCGTTTGTTGCCTGGGGAATGGATGTCCTTGGGCCAATCGAGTTAAGGGCCTCAAACGGGCACAGATTCATTTTAGTTGCTATCGACTATTTCACGAAATGGGTCGAGACCGTCACGTTCAAAGCTGTCACTAAGAAAGTGGTGGTGGATTTCGTGCATGCTAATATCATCTGTCATTTTGGTATCCCAAAAACTATCATTACCGACAATGCCGCGAATCTAAACAGTAACTTGATGAGGGAGGTATGTGAACAGTTCCAGATAACACACCGCAACTCGACCCCTTACCGGCCCAAAGCCAATGGCGCCGTTGAAGCAGCAAACAAAAACATCAAGAAAATTCTCAGGAAAATGATTCAAACATCCAGGCAATGGCATGAAAAGCTGCCTTTTGCATTGTTGGGATATCGCACGACCGTGCATACATCAGTTGGATCTACCACTTACCTATTGGTTTACGGCACTGAAGCTGTAATACCCGCAGAAGTCGAAATTCCTTCCCTTCGGATTATTGTCGAAGCAGAAATTGAGGACAATGAGTGGGTCAAGACCCGACTGGAGCAATTAACTCTGATTGATGAGAAAAGAATGGCCGCAGTGTGCCACGGAAAATTATACCAGCAAAGAATGGCCCGCACTTACAACAAGAAAGTGCGACCTAGGAACTTCAAAGAAGGGCAACTAGTTTTAAGACGTATCCTCCCGCCCCACGAAGAAGCGAAAGGAAAATTCGGCCCAAACTGGAAAGGTCCATACATCATATGGAAATTCCTACCAAAAGGAGCGTTATACCTGGGGGACATCGAAGGAAATGACCCCGAAACAGTTGTCAATACAGATGCCGTCAAAAGGTACTATGTTTGATCCTCCATATATTTTCAAATGTTCTCTGGTTGGGATGACGAAGGCTTTCATTTTCGCTACCCAAACACCATTAACCCTTTTGCAAACCCTTTGAGCCGGTTACACTTTTTTGATTACCCTATTTGGAACCCGAATTTGTTATTGGAAGACAAAAAAGAAGTGTTGAAAAAAAAAAAAAAAAAAATGATGAAATGAAAAAAAAATCAAAAAGAAAAAAAATCATCAAAAATGGAAACAAAAACAAAAGTTCCCTGAACTACGTTCGACTTGATTCTGAAAGGATACGTAGGCAGCCTCTCCCTGGGGTTCAGTCACACCAAAAAAAAAATCGACATTTTCCCAAGAGTTTAAGCTGGGCAAGTGTTAAGATTCGGCGATGTATCGCCGGAAAGGTTCCAAAGTTGTAATTTAATACAAATTCTTTTTCACCAAAACCCTGTTCAAGTCCTTCCGATCAATTGGAAAAGATGTCTAATGTTGGAGGATACGATATCGGATCTGGCACAAGCAAATGAGAAATAAAATGAGAGAGTCTTAGTTAGTGAAAACTCGCAAAGAGCACTACAAAGCGACGGTAAGCAGAGAAATTAAAAATGAGAGAGCCTTGTTAGTGAAAACTCGCAAAGAGCACTACAAAGCGACGGTAAGCAGAGAAATTAAAAATGAGAGAGCCTTGTTAGTGAAAACTCGCAAAGAGCACTACAAGGTGATGGTGAGAAGATAAACGAGAGAGATTAGTTGGTGAAAACCCGCAAAAAAAAGGGCACCACTGATCGAAAAGGATAATGGGTCACTGACATGGACGCAGTCCGGGGCAAGGTTTCTCAATCTCGAGGTAATAGTTGTGATGAATTTCTGAGAGTCGGATGGTTTACACGGATCAAGCATCCAGTCAAAAGGGTATGTCATGTTCATTGAAGTCCGCATGCACTCCAGATAAGTCCTTCTTTCCTTTCCCCGAAAGGATACCTCTTGTTTAAATTTGTTGTCCATTCTGTCATTTATTTTTTCTTTTTGAATCCCTTTCGGTCTAACTCTGTCCCGAAACTAAGGCAAAGAAAAAATGGCAAGACTGATTTACAGGGCTCTCATTCGGGTCAATATGCAAAAGGCACCCAGCCTCGTCAGGGGCATCGAGTCGATCCCGACTGGCCACAATGGCCGATGATTCAAACTCAAACCTTGAAAGGAGAAATCAAATTGAAGTGCCTATAAAGGAGAATGAAGTTGAAAGGTTGAGGCCCGCGTGGCTAACCATCTTGGCAAGGTTTGAAAAGCCAAAGCATTCCAAATGACCTAAAGTTACAGTTGGAAGAAAAGTCAGAAGTGAAAGGCCAATAAAGGCGAAATAAAGTTGGAAAGGTTAAGTCTCACACGACTAACCGTCGTAGTAGAATTTGAGTGTCCAAAACTCCCCCCGATACCCTGGAAATCCACAAGAAAAAACAAGTGAAAAGCGTACAAAGGCCAAACAAAAATGTTGGGTCACACGTGACCGATCGCCATGGTAAAATCTGGAAAGCCAAGGTCCCGGGGATGAGAGATGAAACCCAATCCCCAACAAACAAGTAAGCAAGTGGTTGAGATCTTCATCAAAAGAACTGAGATCAAGCAGTTGAAAGTCAAGGCCGCAAAGCCAACCACCATTTCAAACTAACGAATTGTTCTTTGTTTGAAAATCTGAAACAGGTGCAACTTGAAAGCAACCATGCAACAAGCAGGTGTAACCAAAATAAATTGCACAAGGGCTAGAAGGAGCTCTGCAGCATTGAATCCAAAGGAAGGGAATTTTCGTCCAAAATATCTTTTTTCCCCATGCATAAAAATTAAAAAATAATAATAACAAAAAAGGAGAAGAAAGAAAGAAACAAAAAATCAAAAGAGAGAAGAATTGAAGTTGAAAATAACTCAAAGTAGTATGGGGCCTCCAATCCCCAACTACACATTTTCCCGACATGGGTGTACGCTCCCGTAGTCGATGCCAATCAAGGGTATACACTCCCTGGTTGATGATTTCTTTTCCAATCAAAGGTATACACTCCCTGGTTGATGATTTCTTCTCCAATCAAGGGTATACACTCCCTAGTTGATGATTTCTCTTCCGATCAAGGGTATACACTCCCTGGTTGATGATTTCTTTTCCAATCAAGGGTATACACTCCCTGGTTGATGATTTCTCTTCCGATCAAGGATATATACTCCCTGGTTGACGCTTTCTTTTTAAATCAAAGGTATGCACTCCCTGGTTGATTTTCTTTTCCCGACGCAGGGTATACACTCCGTTAGTCGATTCCAATCAAGGGTATACACTCCCTGATTGATTTCTTTTCCATCAAGGGTATACACTCCCTGGTTGATGATTTCTTTTCCAATCAACGGTAAACACTCCTTGGTTGATGTTTTCTTTTCCAATCAAGGGTATACACTCCCTGGTTGATTTCTTTTCCCGACGCAGGGTATACACTCCTGTAGTCGATGCCAATCAAGGGTATACACTCCCTGGTTGATGATTTCTTTTCCAATCAAGGGTATACACTCCCTGGTTGACGATTTCTTTTCCAATCAAGAGTATACACTCCCTGGTTAGTGCTTTCTTTTCCAATCAAGGGTATACACTCCCTGGTTGATTTCTTTTCATGAAGCAGAGTATACACTCCCGTAGTCGATGCCAATCAAGGGTATACACTCCCAAGTTGATTTCTTTTCCCGACGCAGGGTATACACTCCCGTAGTCGATGCCAATCAAGGGTATACACTCCCAAGTTGATTTCTTTTCCCGACGCAGGGTATACACTCCCGTAGTCGATGCCAATCAAGGGTATACACTCCCTGGTTAATGATTTATTTTCCAATCAAGGGTATACACTCCCTGGTTGATGATTTATTTTCCAATCAAGGGTATACACCCCCCCGGTTGATTTCTTTTCCAACATAGGATACACAATCCCTAGTTGATTTTATTTTACAACATAGGGTCTCCAACCCCTAGTTGATCTTGCTTTGAGATATAGGGTATCCACTCCTTAGTCTGCAATAACTCCGGGTTTGCCAATCCCGGATTTTCATTGTTTTCAATAATGAAGTAGCATAGAGTTCGTTACAATAACTCACGAAATTTTCCTAGTAAAAACTGGTGCAGAAAATTTCGTTCGTTTGTTTTGATTTTGTGCAGATTACGTTTCTAGGACATTGGAACTCGAGATGCCCAAAAAAGAAGTTTCCATCCAAAGAAGAAGTTTCGATCCAAAAAAATAACAAAACAAAAAGAAGAAAGAGAAGATTGAATCCAAAAGTGCACAAACGGTGAAGATGTGGACTATTCAAGACGATATTAAAGTCATCCATCCAATATATCCTGCTTTGATCCGAGGAACGATAAGACAAAACCAGCATCTGCGATTAACAAGCACCGGGATCCAGGTCAGAGCCAGCAAAAGATCAAGACTCAAGACCAAGTCCTAGATAGGAATCTTGTAATTAGCAGCTGATAGGTTTTAGTTAGTCCTTCGTTTTGTACTTGGGTGTAATAAGGAGATCAACAGCAGTAACAACAACAACCGCAGTGAAACCACAGTTACTCGGTAGTCACAACTACCAAAACTTCCAAAACTACACTGACCTGATTCCTTTATAGCCAAGGATATGTAGGCAACCTCTGAAGTAGGGTTCAGTCAAGCTTTTCAAAAACCTTTCACATGGAGCATGCGGATGGGTAAAAGTCGTTCACGACTGCTCACTTTGTCTTTGCCCGAAAACTCTTCGTGTTTCCGAGCAAGAGGGGAAGCTATGAGCATGTGATTTTTCACCCACCATATACTCCTACAAAATTCAATAAAATAAATTAATTTCACAATTTTTTGTTGAATTTTAGTGTTAATTGTGAATTTATTTTGCATTGCATATTTGTAATTCATCCTTTAAAATTATTTAAATTTGCGTAATTAGGCGCATCATTATTATCAAGGAATTATATATTCATTATTTGTAATTAATTGAATAAAATAACAAACGGATGATGATTATTTGATGTAATGTAGTTTTAATAACTAATTACTAAATTTAGCCATTTTTCCGAACAAATTGTAAAAATTGATTTTTTTCTTTTAAAATATATGAGTGTCAAATTAATTATTTCACCCTTAATTTATTTACCATCAATCTCTAATTAGACTGAGTTAGAATTAATTAATACATTTTTATGGAGTTTTAAGTTAATTTAAATTAATTAAGCAGTTTAGATTAGTTTAAAAAGAGAATTAAGTCGGACCTGGGCCAAGAAATACCCAGGCCCAATCCCTATCTCTATACACTCAAACAACCCAACCCAAATCCCATAGCCCACCCGGCCTGCCCCTACACTACCCAAACAACCCCGTTTCATCCCTCAAGCCCCCTAGCTGTTGGATCTTATTGATCCAATGGTCCGGAACTAAGAACCCCTACGCTATATAAGTGTCCAAACGACCCCCCCCCCTATACCCTCATTTCGTTCAAAGATTAACCCCCCAAAACCCTAGCCGCCCCCCATCCCTCCGTCTCTCTCTCTCTTCTGTCTAACCAAACCCTAGCCGCCCTAGGTTTCTGCCACCAGAACTTGCCTAACGGTGGCGGACCATCTCCAAACCACCCCAACTTCTCACCAGACAATCCAAAATCGAGCAATCTCAGATCATCCCTGTCGATTTGAAGATTGTCGATGACTCTCACTTACATGAGTTGATAGCCCTTGTTGAGAGCTATCGATTCATGTAGGTTTGGGTTATTTCAAAACCTCACCGGAATCCATCCAAACGCCCACTAGTATCCCCTTCCCCCTTTTTTCTTTTCCTATCTGTTTTTTTGTTCCTTTGTTTTTGTTTCTTTTTCCAATTGAAATCATTACTGTTTAGTCTTTGTTCTTATGTTACTCATTATTATATGTCACTTCTTTTATTGATTTAACTTCTAAGAATTGGCTCGTTGGATTAATCTTCCAAATAGAGTCATATATGTGTATCGCTGTTTTGTTCATTCTTTTAGGTCACTGTTTTCATTTTAGTTTAGTCATTAAATGCATGCTATGATTATGTGGTAGATATGTTTAGTTTTAATTGTTCTTGTCAATTAATGACTAGGATTATCTGTTAATCGTTGATTAATTAGGTCTTTTTGCCTATTTGCTCAGTTAAATTTGATTACGAGTAGTTGGTTTAGTTGATTCATGTTTTTCTTCACTATTTTCCCTAAGTATATTGCCCTATCCAAGATTAGTTGATTCCCTGACTTGTTTTTTGATTTTTAGTCTATTGCTGAATTCTTTTCAAAGCCTGATTAGATAATTACCTCAACTCGTCTGTTGATTGTAGTATAGTCTGAAGATTAATCATTCGCCTAGATTAATTGATTAGTTAATTAGGCTCTTAACTTCATTAAGAGTTTAGTTACTAATATAATTAACTAAGATCAAGAAGCAGTTTAATAAACTAACCAATTTTTATTAATTGGTAAGTCTTGAAATCTTGTCCAAGATAATTAGTTTAGGATTAATTGACTAAAACAAATCATTTGACCTAAGCTTAATAATTAGTTAAGTCCCTGATTTTAGATACTAATTAGACTAATTAGTTAACCTAACCCTAGTCAAACCCCTAGTTAACTAAAATGGGTTAACTAGTTTTTCAACTAACCAAAGTTAAATAATAACCCAAGTGAGTAACCTTGATTACCCAATGGTAAATTCAGGGACTCTAAGGGGTACATTAGGTAACTCAGTTTAGTAAATCAGATTTTTAATGTTAAAAGGGTCTTTTAATAGGTAGGAAGGTTCTAGAATGAGGGCAGTTGTCCCAAGGATAAGGTTGATAGCTGCACTATGTACTATTTTCAGCCTTTTGGGTTGGGAATGTACTAAAGGTTATCCTATCCTTAAGACTCCTATAAATAGACCCTCTTTGGTACAGATTAAGCACCTTTTTATTGGGGGGAGGGGGGGGACTCTCTCTGAGCTGTTGAAAGCATTTTGAAAGCACAGAAAAATCAGAGTTGCCCATTCATAAATGAAAAATTTTCAAGAAAAAAAGTATTAGTAGAAGAGCAAAAAGAAATCTGATTTCTTTTGGAATCAAGTTCATAAAGATATGGTCTAGTTTTCAGCTTTTGTTTGTTTCCTTTGGATTATGATTTTGGGAACCTTAAACACTCATATCCAAGAATTCTGGGTCAATTTCTGCCGGGCTACTGGGTCTTCTTTGGGTTGTTGTTTGCTGCTGCTGAATCTTCTTTCTTTTGTTGATTATTGTCTATACTTGACCTTTATTTGGTCAAGTCCTTTTTTGTTGTTTTACTCTTAAAAAGGTATGTATTAACTCATCTGTTCTCAATGAAATGCTGGACTGGAATCTTCTTCTTCTACTCACTGCTTAAACTAGCTGTTCTTGATAAACGAGGTTGTTTCTTCTACTTTATGTAAATGTGACTGTATAGATGCTTATTGGCATGATGATGATTCTGTGAGTGTGATAGGTACTGTTTTGCTGTTAGTATATCTTTGCTGGAGTATTCTGTTTATTTCAGGCTAAAGGTATATAAACGTAGTTGATAATCGTAGTTCCACCTCCTAAAAAGGCTGCACTATGGTGTAGAATCTGACCTTCTCTATGGTCGGGTTCTCTTTATAAATGTGCAGAAAATATGCTTCAATTGTGTCTCTTTGGATAATAAAGAGATTCAACAAGCAAGTCTCCGGTTACGTTAGTATTAGCACTAGGGTAGATGAGTTTGACTTTCCAATGGTCAAATTCACCCCACAATAGTGCATAAATAGTAGCATGTCCCTGAAGTCACCTCTGCTAGGGCGTAAAATAAGTAGTCAAAAGGCCTCCTAGAGTAAGGAATCTGAATATCTTAAAATGATCAGATTCTGTCTCTATACAAGCCTAAAAAGTCAAAATTATAGTATAATTGTCAAGAGGAACAAAAGATGAGATCTATGGAGCTGAATCTGACTCTTTTATGGCCAGATTTAGTCCAGAAAAGGTCTGAATATGCTTTGTTCTTCTAAGAGCGTCATTAAGGATTGAATCTAACCTCCTTCATGATTAGATTCATCTTTTTACAATACTCAAAGGTATATCCTCAACACTGTCCAAATAGTAAAGTGTTGGACTTACAATCTTAGATTAATGATAAAAGGTGCTCTTATTTGTGTTCCTTGTTCATTGAAGAGACTCAGTAAGCAGGTCTCCATATGGCTTTAGACTTAGGTTAATGTTGGAATTATGGGATTAAAATCTGACAGATTCATGGTCAGGTTTACACCAAGAAAATGCATAAATAATTCTATTTTGTTAGTGTAGCTTAGCATAGCATTATCAGGTTTAAACTTGACCTTCTTTCATGGTCCTGTTTGGTCTGGTGGGTGCTCAACACTTAATTAGTTTGTGTGTTCTATAAATTACAAAAAAAAAAAGGGGGCTGCAAATGTACAGTACGAAGAATCCAGATGTGGAGCAGCTATTTAGGATTTCCATTTTTAGTTTTTCTTTGATATTCATAAAAAATGTATTGTTACAGAAGCTGTATTTTCGCTTCAAAAAAACTGTAATTCGTTCATTTATGCACTTTGAAATCTTGTAATTTAAAGGACTGGATTGTATATTCATTTTTAGCCCTTCAACTAATAGTGTTCAAACTAAAATTTTGAGGCGATTTTCCTGGAACTTTGAATCTGTTTTCCTCTAAAAAGTAGTTCAAGGATAAAAATAGGTGTTTAATCGAAAAAAGGAGTTGGTGTTCAAATCAGTCCACATGAAACCTTTCGTAAACATTTATTGGATTTTCATAAGTGGTTATTTCAAAATTCAGTTGTTTCAATATAAGTGGATTTAGTAGATTATTTTTGGTTCATGTCGTATCCTATTAAATTTTCTGAAATCGATGTATGAACACTTTTGAACCTTGAAGCATGTGATTAGGCTATCTAAAAATCGACAAGAACTGTTAAATTGGTAAAACTGCCTGTGCTATGTTCTTCGTTAGAAATTACAAAGTTCCAGAAAAAATAAAGTAATTTTAGCTTACCAATTAGACGCGAGACCAGTAGATAATGTATTTATGTGTCTATAATTCTTATAGGTGTATGTATATCTGCACGAATGAGGTGCATCTAGATTAACACATTTTCTATCATTTACCAAACTAGAAAGAGAAGACCTTTAAGATTTGATTAAGAATTGAATTTCCTAACTGATAGTCTTCTTACAAAAATAGCCAAACTAGGATGGCCTAAAGTGACTAATTGGGGCTAAAATATGGTCATAGCCCGAAATACGTTGTCTTTTAGGCTAATAAATTTCACTTTTTAGGCAACCTCCTAGGTAGAAGGATACCTTTAGCCTGAAATTTGGTAAAGAATCAAGTATTATCTCAAATTACCTTAACCTACACTCAGGAGTGGCAACTCATGCCCCCGACCCTCAACTCTAAACATTAACAAAATGTACATAGTAACCACGGGTGCATTTCATGTGACGTCTTTGCCGTGTGCTAAAAATAACAAGTGCACACCATCGTGACTTGTTTAAGATAAATCCATAAGACGTCCTAATCGATCTTAAAACTAAAACGATCTTTCAAAAAATAGAAGACATAGAGAATGATCGAACATTGCCTCAAATAGGCACTATAAAACCGTCATGACCATAGTCTTGACTATGTAATCTACACTCGGGTGCGACAACTCATGTCCCCGTCTTCAACTTCAAATTATAATAAAATCACATGTTGTAATTGTGGGTGCATTACATGTGGCGCAGCTATAATGTGTCCAAAAACAAACAAGTGCACGCCATCGTGACTTGTTTCAAGATAAATCCACAAATATTAGAAGCGGCTAAAAAGTGAAAAAGGCTAAAAAGAACAATAGGTTTGAAATATGTAAATAATTAGATAATTAAAGCCAGATATTAATAGTTAAGCGACCGTGCTAGAACCACGGAATTCGAGAGTGCCTAACACCTTCTCCAGGGTTAACAGAATTCCTTATCCAGATTTCTGGTTCGCAGACATTTTTAAAATAGAGTCAAAAATTTCCTCGATTTGGGATATTAAAATAAATGGTGTCCCGAAACACCGTATAAAATCTGGGTGGTGATTCTGAAAAATCAATAAATAAATCCCAAAATCGATTATGTCACTTAAATTGGAAAAACTCCCTTATTACCCTCACCGGTAAAAAAGGAGGTGTGACAAGACCGACCCGATCCAACACAACATAACCCACTAAACCCTCATCAGCAGAATACGCTGAAGCTCCCCAAGTTAAACCACTTGATTCGATTCAGCAGGGGACTAAAAAACTCTTGTGCTACGGGAGATATCAGAAGATGGTGTGGAAAAGCTTTTATCTAGCAAGGATGCTTTAGCAGATTGTGATGCAGCGTTATTTGTCCATGATAGGTGATGTTAAAACATCTTTGCTGAATCGAATCAAATGGTTTAACTTGGGGAGCTTCAGCGTATTCTGCTGATGGGTTAGAGGATTTAGTGGGTTATGTTGTGTTGGATCGGGTCGGTCTCAAACGGGTGGGTAGGTTAGACATATTTGGGGTGGATTTTAAATAACTAATTATATTATGACACGTCATTAAAAATAATTTTGATTTAAAATCTGAAGTGGGCTGTTAACTTAAAGGGCATGTGTGAGCCAGAAATCTTAACAAAATGGTATATTTAGCCCAACAGGTGGATGGGGCATTATTAGACCAAAACTAATAGTTCAGGGGCAAAGCTGACCCTTTTCCGCTTTTTTAATATATTTTTTTACATTGTTGGTTTAGGTTTATACAATTTAATCTCATAAACGACATATATAGGTGACATTCAGGGGTGTTCAAATCGAAAAGCGCGACCAAATCGAAAAAACAAACCAAATCGATTAAAAAAAATCTGACTAGGTTTGATTTGACTTGGTTTGATATTGCGTAAAAAAGTCCGAATCAAACCAACATATAAACGTATAATTTTTATATATATTGTTAAGACTTTATATTGAATTTTCTTTAAAAAATATTAAAATATTTGAAATCCTCTCATGTGTTAACCTTGAAAGCGTACTTTAACAAAAGTTATTATTAGGCGATTAAGAAAATAACAATCACGTATTACTAAAAAAATTCTCCCATTAGAATATTTTAATAGATTATATGTTTGTCAATTTTTTCAATATTTACTAAACATATATTCACTTATCAAAAATTTATCTATAACTTTAACAAAGTAATATTGGAATAATATTCATGTAATAAAAAAAGATCCGAAAACCCGACAAAACCGAACCAATCCATACCAATATAATTGGTTTGATTTTAATAAAAACTGAACCAACCCGGTCCATGTAACCCATGATTATGCATTCTGTATATTGTGGACGCGGTTGTTTTATTCGTCAACGTGAAAATCTGCACACAAACAAAAGTAGAACCCTTCTTTCTCTTGAACAAACAGAAAATAAAAAGGAAAAAGAAAAGAAATTACTCTGCTCAATTTTATATAAATGTATGTATCTTTTAAGTCACCAATTTCCTTTTCAAGCTTAACTTTTCTTTTTTTTCAAGAAACAAAGAGAAATCATATATATATAAAGAGATTATCAGTTGCTTTCAGAGCTTGAAATTCTGGAAAATAATATGCATCTAATGAGAAAATTGGTCTGGTCCAAATTGAAATCGACTCTCAGAAAGCAACGTGAGTAATTCCATTTATATCTTCCTCTCAATAATTTTTCTTCTTTTTTCTATTTGAAAAAAAAAAAATTATATATATATATATATATATATTCAATCTTTTTAGTTCTAAGAATTTTATAGTTTCATGGATACTTCAACTCGTAAAGCTTATGAATTTCATTGTTTCTAGTTCATAGGTATTTCAATTCGTAAAAAATTTAGTACTGTTAGACGTTAGTGTATAGAAATTAAACTGTTTGCTAAAATGTTGATTTGATTTTGCTGTCGGCGATAATTTTTCAGGTAGAAATGAGAGACGGTTCAGGTAGCTTGGTGAACAAGTCAAATGTGAATGAAGAGTATGTTGAAGCCTTAAGAACAAAGTCTTACGTAGAAATTTACAATAAATTATAAATTATTGTAAAATTAGGTCATGATCATAAATTATCTTCCTCTTCTTCTTCTTCTCTTCGACTTAATACCAATATCTCTAACTGTTTTCTTGAACCTTGTCAAGAAGTGTTGGCTGAAATTTCTAAATCATTTCAACTTCATCCCCTTATTGTTAACTACTTTGATATTACTTCAGAAGCATGCAGAATTTGTGAGTTACTACTTCAAAGTGTCCGAAAAACCCGAGTTAATTATAGGAAAATTATGAAGGTTATTAGACCAATGAAAAATATGAAGCCAGATTCAAGTCATTGTTATGGTGTATATAGAGAACTTGCTTCTTACAAGAACCCCTTTTCAGTAGTTAACAGAGAAGAATTTCTAGACACACGCGAAGGACACGATGTTTTGCTTCAGAAACTAACATCACAATCATAAGAGTTAAAAGGAGGATGAAGTTCTTGAGATCTTGTAAGAAGGTATTTGGGATTAGTATCGCGATAGGTTATACTGGAATTCTCATAGCTTTGTTGGTCTTAGTTCTTCATAGTATGGTTTGTATTGTAGCTGCACCCGGATTGATGTTTTGCTCATTTAAGCTGTTCAAGAAAAGATTCAAGGTGGATAAAAAGGCAATAAGTTCAAGTTCACTTGAAATACTAATAGCACAGCTTGATGTAGCAGCAAAAGGAGTGTACATATTGATTAATGACTTTGATACGATGAGTCAGCTTGTGAGGAGATTATATGATGAAACTGAGCATAATAGATCTGTAGTTGATATGTGTGCAAGAAAGAAAAATGCTGATATGTTGAAGGAAGTGATAAGGGATTTCAGTATTAACAAACATTCTTTTATGGAACAGTTGAAAGAACTTGAAGAGCATATTTGCTTGTGTTT
>ML346731.1:0-29234 GCA_005239505.1 Nicotiana paniculata | reverse complement strand
TACCCCGGATTATATTTGCAACGTCCGTTTAGTCTTTTATTAGACATAGTTGAGCGTGATCAATGATGAATTTCATTAAATTAGATTTGAGTTGCTTTGTAATTAATTGGTTGTTTGGTTAGCTTTTACGTTAATTGGGTTATTTGTTAATCTTAGGAAAACACAAAAATAGTTTGGGAATAAAAATAAATGTGGTCTGTCAGTTAGAGCATCTATTCCAAAGTTTGTTACATTATTTGAACTCTTTTAATAAGAATTATGTTTGTTAATCTTGGGTTAATCCAAATATGTGTGCTATGGTGACATTCCTAACATTACTCTCTGAATCAAAATTCTCATTAGATTTAGAATTGGTTTGAACGCACTAAGCTTCTTTAGTCATGTGAATGAATCAAATCTTGACTCTAACAATTCCTTTGCCTTACTACGCGACCTTCAAAAAGAATCTGAAACATAGGAAATTAATTCATGAACATCGTAACTTGCTTTAAGCGCATTAATAATAATTATCGTGATCATGGGTACGGTTTCCGTGGCATGTTCACGATATGTAAATCATATTCGGATGTGAACCTCATGTTCCCGACTCTAACTTAAAACATTAATTAAAATAAACATGTTATAAATCGCGAGTATATTTCATGTGGCGCGGTTTGCGACGTGTCCAAAAAAAAAAAATAAGTGCATGTCATCGTGACTTGTATTAAAATGATTCCATAAATATTAAAAGCGGCTAAAAGTGCAAAAGGCTAAAAAGCACAATAGGTTTAAAATATGTAAATAATTAGGCCAAATATTAATAGTTAAGCGACCGTGCTAGAACCACGGAACTCGGGAGTGCCTAACACCTTCTCCCGGGTTAACATAATTCCTTACTCGGATTTCTGGTCGCAGACAAATTAAAACAGAGTCAAAATTTCCTCGGTTTGGGATTTTAAAATAAAACGTTGTCCCAGAACATCGTCAAAAATCCGGGTGGTGACTATAAAAACTAAAATAAATCCCAAATCCGAATAATGTCATTTAAAATGGAAAAACTCCCTTATTACCCTTCATTAATCCGGGATAGTGAAAAAGGAGGCTCCTCTGGGGATTGAAGAACCCAGAATCTCTGGTTCAGGGTTCAAGAATTTGAGCTTAGAATAGCTGTTATATTTGGCTTTCATTATTACCTGATTTTTGCATGTTTAAACCTAATGTGCTAAATTCCGTTTTTTTACCGCTTTGATATTATCTGATTTGTATATAAATTGTGCCAAAACCCCCTTCTCTCTGAGTCTTCTAAATCATCTGGGAAGTGTGCACTTCGTGTGATTTTTTTTCTGTTAGTTCATCCAAATTTTAGAACAACTTACAGACAAGTTGCAAAGCCGGTGAAACTTCTGTATTCCCGGTACGCTATCCCGACCTCGGCTCGAGCTGTCCGCTCGGGTAAGCCTGGTCTAGAACAAAACTCCAGGATTCAAACTTAGAATAACATAACCTCATGCTGGATCCCTAGTAAGTGCGTTGTTTGCATCATGTGCATTTGACTTAGGGGACTCAACACAGGGGTTGGGTACGTCTAGGACAGGTGAACCCAACATAAAAAACCATCCTGATGCATCTTACCTGCTACTTGGCATCTGTTTGTTTCGGCATTGCATGTTGACCGGCTTCTAGAATAGGAAAGAAAATCAGAAGAAAAAAAAAACCAAGAGTGTGAGGTAGTTATTCGAAATATGAAACTCTGTCTATAAATAAGAAAGAAAATAATTGAATGTTCTCAAAAGTCATGTTTCCCAATTCCTTCAAAATTGACAGAACTACGCGGGTCTGATTCTCACCGGATGTGAGATACGTAGGCAAACCTCATCGGCTTCGGTCCCCAATATTAAAAAATAATAAAAGAAAAAAATCCAAAAAAAAAATATTTTTCTTTAATTGCTTCTTTAGGAGTATTTTCTTAGGAAATTCCAAACAAATATAAGATAAAAAATAGAAGTATTAGAACCCAAAAATATTTCTTCATTAAAAAAAAGGGGGACAAATCAAAATACAAAAATAATTTCTACCTTTTCATTTTCCACAATTTTTCAAAAATCTCAAAAATATTTCATTGAATTTAAAACTGAATTGTAGAACATAGCTTCAGATTTTCTCTAAGTACATGTTTGATTCCTTGGGTTTAAAACTGAGCTCCATCTCTGATTTCTGAAATTTTGGAGAGTATTGAGTTTCAACAGAACATCAACTCTATCTTTCTGAGATGATTGAGCTGATTAGTGAGTCGACTCGAGGTATTTATTGAAAGTGAACTGAAAAATTTCATCAATAGCTTGGTTGAATATCTGTATGCGCGATGTTACTGTGAACTGAATATCAACTTGAAATTCTACTGTGAATTTGGTTTAAAAAATCTGCTGAAATTTTGCTATTGTTGAATTGGGTGCTCTTGTTCGTGAAAGCTACTGCCCAGTAGTTCGATATTTGAAGTTTCACGAAAATGTTAGATGATTGGAACTCACCCTGAAACTAGTTGTTTAGCATCTGCTTTAGCTTAAATTTTTAGAAGAGCTCATAAGAACCTGAAGAACTCGAATTCATCTTTGTTTCCATGGTTGAGAATTGAATTTGAGGGGGGAACTTGAGACTCATTCTTGAGCTTGAAGAAAGGTATCATCTTGTCTACAACTTTGTCAAGGTCAAAATTTGTTGAAGTGAACGTTGTTTAACTTTGAAATTGCAGCTTTAGACAACATTTTGAGTTGGGAAATCAGTGGTTTTGGCTGAGTTGGGTGTTGATTTTTGTAGCTTGTAGACAACTCTTTTCAATCAAAGCTGATAATCATCTTCGATTTGATCCTTAAAAAAATTGTAGCTTCAAAGATGTAAAATGACCAAGAAAATCATGAAATAATTCAATTTGAAGAAATCCCAGATGAATTTCAATGTTGTGTTTGCCTGGAACTTTGTATAGACCAAGTTGTGCTAGGGTGTGGTCACATTGCTTGTTTTTGGTGTATCTTTAAGTCCGTGAATACTTTGATGGAGTCAAACTGCCCTATTTGACCCTTATCATCATTTCCCTACTGTGTGTAGATTGATGCACTTTTGCTTGTAAAGTTGTACCCTTTAGGCAGTGCAAGAAGGAAAAAACAAGTGGCAGAGGAGGAGGAGCCCAAGAAGAATTTAAAAAGAATATTGAATCAGCAACCAAGTTCCTCATGTCAAAGCTCAAAGACCTTCAGTTCTTTGTTGGTGAGAGAGTGCATGACGATGGTGCCCTGGTATTCGCGTACTACAAAGATGGTGCAACTGATCCTAACTTAAAGTACATTGCACCTGGCTTGAAGGCTGTCAAATGCTAGATGTCTAGTGCAGATTTTGAGCTACAAGTTTCAAATTTGAGATGTTCCATGTAGTTTTAAGATTTTACCCGTTTTTGCTCATTTATGGTAATGTCTTGCGAACTTGGCTACTGGTTTAAATCAGTATTTTATGAACTGTTTCTTAATGTTATAATCTCATTATATAGGACAACTAATGATCCTGGTAAAGTTTGAAAAAAAAATATTTTTAATTATTTAAAAGTTGAATAAAAAACTTCCAAATTTTGATTGGAATAAAAAGATATGAAGCAAGTTTTATTATGTATAGCGTAATTAATCTTTTAGTCACATAAATTATTTATTATAAAACAAAATTAGAGTAATTCAAGATAAAAACAAATCTCAGCTAGAAATAATCAATAGTTAATATCAGAATTCTTAATCTATTATTTATCATGAAGAGAATTTATCAAATTGGACGAAGTCAAAGAGAAAAGAGAAATGAAAAGAAAGGGTAAGAGCAAGAGAAGAAAAGATGAGGTCAAAAAAGAAATAGAATATGTAGGGGTCTAAAGCCTTGGGACCCAACACCCACGTTTGATCATGGGTTCACACTGTACTATACAACAAAATTTTGAGAAAATTATATTGAAAGTCTAGGTTATAGCTCCAAACAGGATGGGTGCAAGTGCACCAAAATTTGTGAGGTGGATCCGCCTCTAATTGGTGGTGCTATACTTGCCAAAGTTGTCTTCCCTCAAAACCAGCACATAACTAAGGCAGGTTACGACGAGAGTGGACCTTATGTTGTTCATCGAAAATGCTTCTAATACTAGCTGACACATTTGTATTTTTTAAATCGTAGTCACTTGTACTCTTTGCTAGAAAGATAGTTTGATCAACTTCTTTCTCATTTTAAAATGCAGTTTTGTACATCAACTCAACAACTAATGATTTTCAGATTTCTTATTTAAACTAAAAAAAAAGATATTCTCCTTCTTCTGTAGAAGTCTTTCTTCCAAAAATTCAAAATTTAAAAAAAAAATCAAAAATATCTCCCTTCCTCCTTAGAAGTTTTTGTTTTGAAAATAAAAACAAAATTTCAAAAAAATAAGAAGTATATATTCTATTTTTCTTTAGAAGTCTTTCTTTCTAAAACAAAGAAAAAGAAAAACAACCAAAGAAAAAAATAACAAATCAATTCCAAAAAATATTTTTTTCTTTCTTCTTAAAGAAAAAAGAGACTAAACGACTGGAAATTCGGAAAAATATTTTCTTGTTAATTTCCAAAATCCCGAAGTTCAAAACAAAAGGAATTTTTTCTTTTAAGTCTTTCATTCAAAAAATCAGTCGAAATAAGAAAACAAAATATTTCCACCATTTTTTTAGAAGACTTTTGCCCAGAATTTTTTTAAAAAAAAAAGCAAAAATCCAAAAATATCTTCTTCTCTAGAAGTCTTTATTTAAAAAAAAAAATTAAAAAAAAGGAAAATATCAAAATCCAAAACACAGTTTCCTTTATCTTGAAGTATTTTTCCAAAACATTCAAAAGAACACAAATAAAAGAAAAGAAAAATTCCCCCTTCTTTAGAAATCTTTCTTCCAAACATTTCGAAAAAAAAGAACTAAAATTTCTCCTTTTAAAGCCTTTCCCTCAAAAATTCAAAAAAAAATATGCCTGAGTTTTATAAGAGAAAAAAAAGAGTTAGCTTATTTGCTCCATCCTCAATCTTCCCGAACTACGCAATATCTGATTCATGCGGCGTCATGATACGTAAGCAATCCCCATCGGATTCGATCATAGTCATAAATAAATTGAGTGAAAAATAGATAAGAAAAAATTTGAGTGAAAATAAAGAAAAGAGTGAAAAGAAAGCGAAAAATAGAGCCAAAAAAGAGTGACGAAAATAACAAAGAAAAACAAAGAGCGAAAAAAAAAAGAAGAAGAAAAATAAAAAGAAAAAGAAACCGAGATATGAAAAATTCAAAAAAAAAAAAAAAGAGAGAGAAGGAGAGATAAAGGCCGGGATGAAACACGCAACCGTTCAAGCACATGGTAGAAACGTTTAACTGTTAGGTGCATTGCATCCCCAATATGTGATTCCCTATATGTTAATTATATCAAACTAACCCGGTTGTTGTGTGTGCAAATAGGGCAGGTTATATTTAGGTGGTTGGTTTTGTGGTAGTCCGGTTTCCTATCCTTTACAAGGTCCAAAGGTAGAGATGGCCTCCGTCGGTAATCTGCCAATCATTGGTCCTGGGGATAGCCCTCATCGGCTATTCCGCAACCAAAATTAGCAACTGCTGAAGAAAACAGAATGTTGCGTCACCGCATGTTGGAAATGTGGGACGCCTGGTCTAACGGCAGGGAACCACCAAGTGTAATCCTGCTTTTCCTGAGTTGATCCCCGGTTCAGATGGGCTTTCCAACATCCTTGTGCCCAACTCACTTTTCCCATGTGGGCACCCTCTAATGCCGTGTAATGGCCCCAGAATGCCTTCTATGATCACCCCCAGGTGCCGGATTCAAGGGCACCGCCAGCAATGTTCGCTGTGCCACCAATCTCCACTACGGCACATCCAACAGTGCCCAAGATAAAATCATACCCTCAGCACCTGCAATATGAGTCTCCCATGGGTCAGCAAAGAACAATGAGAAACCCGAGCAGGAAGAAATGGCTCGGAGGATGAGAAGCATAGAGCAAAGCTTAAAAAACATTCAAGGTTTGAGTGGTCAGAAGAGTCTCTCCTACTCCGATTTGTGCATGTTTCCATATGTTCACCTGCCGGTTGGTTTCAAGATGCCAAAGTTTGGAAAATATGACGGGCACGGAGACCCGATAGCTCACTTAAAATGATATTGTAACCAACTGAGGGATGCTGTTGGAAAAGATGAGTTACTAATGGCCTATTTCGGAGAAAGCCTGACCAAGAATCACTGTTGAATGGTATGTGAGTCAAGAAATTATTCATTGGCATGTGTGGGACGATATGGCCCGAGACTTTGTCCGTCAGTTCCAATATATTGTGGACATTTCTCCCGACAGGAATTCTTTGTCCAATTTGAAAAATATAACCGTGGAAAGCTTTCGTTAATATGCTGCCAAATGGCGTGAGCAAGGTGCCAGGATAAAGCCTCCAATGGATGAAGCATAAACGGTCTTCCTACAGGTCCAAGAGGCATACTACTTCCAAAACATGATGTCTTCTATGGGTAGACCGTTCGCTGAAGCTATCAAAATTGGGGAGATGGTCGAAAATAGTTTGGAAACAGGCCGAATCTTGAGTCAAGCTACTTTTAAGGCTGTATCAGAAGTCGTTCAGAATGGGCCAGGGGGTTTGTTGAACAGAAACGAGGGAGAAGAGGGAGCCATGATGACTTCAAGCTAGAAGGGGGCCCACAGAGAATTCAACCAATCGTATATGCTTCCTAAAGTCCCACAACACTATTATCCCCATCAAGATGCTTGTTACGCCGTGGCTCCGCCTCCCTATGCGGTGATGAATGCACAACCTTACACGCGGCCACAAAATTATACCCAAAATCGAGCTCCACTTCCCAGAAATGTCCATCCTTACGAGGTCCATATAATCCCCAACCAAATGTGCCCCAATACAATCCTCGCCCAAGAGAGCCTTTCCAAAAGAATCATTTCACCCCTATTGGTGAATCATACTCTAGCTTGTTCCAAAAATTGGTCAAGATAGGTCTGTTGTAGCCAGTGGTCCCAAACCAGCCGAACCCCGAGTCCCCCTCGCACCAGAATGATGCTAGATGTGAATACCACTCTGGAGCCGTGGGGAATGACACTGAAGATTGTTGGACTCTCAAAAGAGCAGTGGAAGATCTCATTGAGGTCCAGGCAATAGTGCTTAGGGATGAAGATGACCCTAATATGATGAACAATTCTCTGCCTGCTCACACTGGGCCGATGGTCGGAATGATTTGTGAAGATGAAGAATTTGATCCGGCACTGAAGGACATTGCAGTCATTGTCGAGACAGAAGAAAAGTAAAAAACGGTCGCCAAGGCTGAAAGTTCCCCCATCATATGAGAGTCTCGGTAGCCAGTCTTGCTATCCTTTCTGCGTCCGGATTATCTCAGGGTGTGATCCGAATGTTTTAATTTATTGTATTACTTTTCGATGAAAATCCTTCTATCTTTAAACTTCAAAAAAAAAATCAATCAAATTTAAAAAAAAAAAAAAAAATCAATCAATTTTAAAAAAAAAAAAAAAAAATTCATCAGATGGAATTAATATTTCATTTTCCAAGAATGTATCCTTTCTTAATCTTGTTTCTTTTCTTACTCTACTTTCAGTTCTGTTTAAATGCAGGTTTCAATAACATGACATGCTTGCGGACTTCATGCCCAGATCCCAAAACGCTGTCAGACTTTGAAATAATGAATCAAGAATCAAAATGCAAATGAAGTTATGTCAAGGAGATAAAATAATAAATCGGAACAGCCAAAGGAAAATTTGTTCAAATTGGAAAGATCCATACATTACTACAAGAGTACTGCCAAATGAGTGCGTTTGTGCTTGGGGTACATCGAAGAAATGTCCAAAAAACAACTGTCAACGCAGGTGCAGTCAAAAGATCTTAAAACGCCGTCTGACTTCGAAATAATAAATGAAGGATCAGAAATGCAAATAAAGTCAGGTCAAGGAGATAAAAGAATGAATCGGGAAAGCCAAAGGAAAGTTGGTTCATATTGGAGAGGTCCATACATTACTACAAGAGTACTTCCAAAAGAGTGTGTTTGTATTTGGGTTACATCAAAGAAAATGTCCCTGAAACAACTGTCGACGCAGGTGCAGTCAAAAGGTACTATATTTGATCCTCCATATATTTTCAAATGTTCTCCGGTTGGGATGACGAAGGCTTTCATTATCTCTACCCAAACACCATTAACCCTTTTGAAAACCCTTTGAGTCGGTTACTCTTCTTTGATTACGCTCTTTGGAACCTGAAAGTGTTATTGGAAAACAAAAAAGAAATGTTGAAAAATGAAAAAATAAAAAAACAAAAATGAAAAAAGAATGAAAAAGAGAGAGGAAAAAGAAACAAAAAATGATGAAATGAAAAAAAAAAATCAAATAAAAAAAAAGACAGAAAGGAAATGAAAAAAAAGCAAAAGAAAGAGAAAACAAAACAAAACAGAGAAAAAACAAAACAAAAACCAAAACAAAAACCAAAACAAAAACAAAAATGTTTCCCTGAACTACGTCTGACTTGATTCCGAAAGGATACGTAGGCAACCTCTCCGTGGGGTTCAGTCACACCAAAATAAAAATCCGCATTTCCCCAAGAGTTTAAGCTGGGGCAAGTGTTGAGATTCGGCTGATTCGCCTGAAAAGCTCCAAAGTTGTAATTCAATACAAATTCTTTTCGCCAAAACCCTGTTCAAGTCCTTCCGATCAATCGACAAAGATGTCTAAAGTTGGAGGATACAGTGTCGTATCTGGTACAAACAAATAAGAGAAATAAAATGAGAGAGTCTTATCGGTGAAAACCTGCACGGGCACCATGAGGCGACGGTAAGAATAGAAATTAAAAATGAGAGATTTTTGTTAGTGAAAACTCGCAAAGAGCACTACAAGGCGATGGTGAGAAGAGAAACAAGAGAGGTTAGTTGGTGAAAACCCGCAAAGGGCGCCACTGATCGAAAAGGATAATGGGTCACTGACATGGACGCAGACTGGGGCAAGGTTTCTCAATCTTGAGGTGATAGTTGTGATGAATTTCTGAGAGTCGAACGATTTACATTGATCAGGCATCCAGTCCAAAAGGCATGTCATGTTCATTGAAGTCCGCATGCACTCCAGATAAGTCCTTCGTTCCTTTCCCCTAAAGGGATACCTCTCGTTTAAACTCGTTATCCATTCTATCATTTATTGCTTCTCAGTACCTTTCAGTCTAACTCTATTCCTGAAATAAGACAAAGAAAGGATGGCAAAACTGATTTACAGGGTTCTCATTTGACGCGAGCCAACATGTAAAGGGCACCGAGCCTCATCAGAGGCATCAAGTCGATCCGGCCAGGCCGCCATGGCTGATGCTGTAAACACAACTCTTGAAAGGAGAAGATCAAATCGAAATGTCTATAAAGGAAATTGAAGTAAAAAGTTAAGTCCCACGTGACTAACCCTCTCGGCAAAGTTTGAAAAGCTGAAATGCTCCAAGTGCTTTAAACTAAAGACGGGGAAAACCCAGAAATGGAAGGTCGATAAAGGAAAAGTAAAGTTGAAGAAGGTTAAGTCCCACGAGATGGGTGTACACGCTCCTTAGTCGGTGCCAATAAAGGGTATACATTCCCTAATTGATGTTTGCTTTTCCAATTAAGGGTATACATTCCCTAATTGTCGTTTTTCTTTTCCAGTTAAGGGTATACATTCCCTAACTGATGCTTTGCTTTTCCAATTAAGGGTATACATTCCCTAATTGTCGTTTTTCTTTTCCAGTTAAGGGTATACATTCCCTAACTGATGCTTTGCTTTTCCAATTAAGGGTATACATTCCCTAGTTGATGTTTTTCTTTTACAATTAAGGGTATACACTCCATAATTGATGTTTTGCTTCTCCAGTTGAGGCTATACATTCCCTAACTGATGCTTGGCTTTTCCAATTAAGGGTATACATTCCCTAATTGATGTTTCCTTTGCCAATTAAGGGTATACATTCCCTAATTGATGTTGCTTTTCCAGTTAAGGGTATACATTCCCTAATTGATGTTTCTTTTTCCAATTAAGGGTATATATTCCCTAGTTGATGTTTTACTTTTCTCGTTAAGGGTATACATTCCCTAACTGATGTTTTTCTTTTCCAATTAAGGGTATACATTCCCTAGTTAATGTTTTTCTTTTCCAGTTAAGGTATACATTCCCTAATTGATGCTTGGCTTTTCCAATTAAGGTATACATTCCCTAATTGATGTTTCCTTTGCCAATTAAGGGTATACATTCCCTAATTGATGTTTGCTTTTCCAGTTAAGGGTATACATTCCCTAATTGATGTTTGTTTTTCCAATTAATGGTATACATATCCTAGTTGATGTTTTGCTTTTCCAGTTAAGGGTATACATTCCCTAGCTGATGCTTTTCTTTTCCAATTAAGGGTATACATTCAATAGTTGATGTTTTTCTTTTCTAGTTAAGGGTATACATTCCCTAATTGATGTTTCTTTTTCCAATTAAGGGTATACATTCCCTAGTTGGTATTTTTCTTTTTTCCAGTTAAGGGTATACATTCCCTAATTGGTGCTTTTCTTTTCCAATTAAGGGTATACATTCCCTAGTTGATGTTTTTCTTTTCCAGTTAAGGGTATACATTCCCTAACTGATGTTTTGCTTTGCCAATTAAGGGTATACGTTCCCTAATTGATGTTTCTTTTTCCAATTAAGGGTATACATTCCCTAATTGATGTTTGCTTTTCCAGTTAAGGGTATACATTCCCTAACTGATACTTTTCTTTTCCAATTAAGGGTATACATTCCCTAATTGATGTTTGCTTTTCCAGTTAAGGGTATACATTCCCTAACTGATGCTTTGCTTTTTCATTTAAGGATATATATTCCCTAGTTGATGTTTTGCTTTTCCAGTTAAGGGTATACATTCCCTAACTGATACTTTTCTTTTCCAATTAAGGGTATACATTCCCTAGTTGATGTTTTTCTTTTCCAGTTAAGGGTATACATTCCCTAACCGATGTTTTGCTTTGCCAATTAAGGGTATACATTCCCTAGTTGATGTTTTTCTTTTCCAGTTAAGGGTATACATTCCCTAACCGATGTTTTGCTTTGCCAATTAAGGGTATACATTCCGTAATTGATGTTTCCTTTTTTCAATTAAGGGTATACATTCCCTAATTGATGCTTCCTTTTCCAATCAAGGGTATACAGTCCCTCGTTAATGCTTTATTTTCCAATTAAGGGTATACATTCCCCAATCGATTTCTTTTCCAACATAGGGTATACAACCCCTAGTGGATTTTATTTTGCAACCTAGGGTCTCCAACCCCTAGTTGATATTACCTTGAGATATAGGGTATCCACTCCCTAGTCTACAATAAATCCGGGTGCACTGCTCCCGGCCTTTCGTCGCTTTCAATAACAAATTAGTGTAGATTTTCTTAAATAACTCACGAAATTTTCCTAGTGAAAACAGGGGCAGAAAATTTCGTTCGTTTGCTTTGATTTTTGTGCAGATTACAAGTTTAGGACATTGGAACTCGAGACGACCAAATGAAGAAGTTTTGATCCAAAAAATAATAAAACAAAGAAGAAAGAGAAGATTGAATCCAAAAGCGCGGAAACGGGGAAGATATGGACTATTTAGAGCAGACTGAAGTCATCCGTCCAGTATATCCTGTCTTGATCTGAAAAGCTGAATAAGAGTGAACCAGCACATACAACTAACAAGCATCAAGATTCAGATAAGAGTCTGTGTGAAGAGACAACCAAGACTCAAGACCAAGATGCAAAATACTTATAGATATGAATTTTGTAACTCATAGCTCATAAGCTAGTTTAGTCTTTTTTATTTTTGACTTTGGTGTAATAAGGAGATCAGCAGCAGTAACAACAACAACCACAATGAAATCACAGTTACCCGGTAGTCCCAGCTGCCAAACCTTCCAAAACTACACCGACTTGGTTCCTTTATAGACAAGGATACGTAGGCAACCTCTGAATTAAAGTTCGGTCAAACTTTTTCAAAATGCTTCCAAATGGAGTACCAAATGGTCAAAAATTGCTCGTAATTGCTCACGTTATATTTGTCCAAAAACTCTTCATGTTCTCGAGCAAAGAGGGGCAACTGTGAACACCCAATTTTTGCCCCGCATGGAAATTACTCCGAAAAATAATCCAAAAAGTAATTTTTACGAATTTTAGGAGTTTTTCTTTATTTAGTTGCATGTCATGCATATTTAATACTTCAAAGTTACAGAAAAATCGTAAAAATTGTCACATTTTCATTTCATGCCCCCTTAGGTTTAATTTGCATTTTTAGGAATTAAGTACTTATCAAGTCGTAGAATTAATACGTTAAAATTACACAAAAATACTTTAGTAATTTCATATGCATTTTTAGTTAAATTAATTTAGTTAATTGTTAGAAAAAAGTAAGTAGTTCAATTTTACAAATTAAGTTTGGTTTAGGAATTTGAATGACCATGTTTGAAAATAAATTGATTTGATTTATTGAAGGAACATGAGGACTTGTTTTCTTAAAAATCGGATGAGCCAATTTTACATGGCCCAAAATTTTCCTAAGGCATCTCCCTTAGCAACCCACTCTCGAACCTGGCTCAATCCCTTCACCTTAGCCCTAGGGAAAGGACCGAAAAATTAGATCAGATCCCAGCTGCGCCGTTCCCCCCTGCTTCTTCCTCACTTCTCATCCCTAATACACATCAGATACCCATATCTAAAAAAGCGACACGCCTCTTTTTCTCCCTCTTAACATCAGGCTATTTCTTCAAGAACCCAAAAAAAATCTCATCTTCTTCACACGTCTCTCTCTTCAAGGATCAAACAGCTGCCGGAATTTCACCCACCTCCCATTCAAAAATTGACAGGCTCCTCCTTGCGCCGCCATCGCTGACTGCCGCGACCTTCCATGGCCAAAACGACCTCACTTCTTGTTTTTCTCACCCCGTATCGTCACTAATTTGGCCGGTGATAGATCTGACCGGAAAACGCCATAAACAACGGACTCCTTCCCCCTGGAGCTTCTACTTCTTTACGACATCATAACCTGTCAATTCTCTTCCAACATAGGATCTCCAACCCCTAGTTGATTTTATCTTTGGGCATAGGGTATCCACTCCCTAATCTTCTTTCCAACATAGGGTCTCCAATCCCTAGTTAATTTTATTTTTGGACATAGGGTCTCCACTCCCTAGTCTTCTTTCCAACATAGGGTCTCCAATCCCTAGTTAATTTTATTTTTGGACATAGGGTCTCCACTCCCTAGTCTTCTTTCCAACATAGGGTCTCCAATCCCTAGTTAATTTTATTTTTGGACATAGGGTCTCCACTCCCTAGTCTTCTTTCCAACATAGGGTCTCCAATCCCTAGTTGATTTTATTTTTAGACATAGGGTCTCCACTCCCTAGTTTTCTTTTCAACATAGCGTCTCCACTCCCTATTTGATTTTACTTTTAGGCATAGGGTATCCACCCCCTAGTCTGCATTCACTTCGGGTACATAATTCTCGGCTTTTCATTGCTTTCAATAATAAAGTAACATAGATTTTACTACAATAACTCGCAAAATTTTTCTGGTGAAAACTGGGACAGAAAATTTCGGTAGTTTGTTTTTTATTTTGTGCAGATTACAATTTAGGACAATGGATTCGAGACGACAAAAGAAGACGTCTCAATTCAGAAGAAAATAAAAGAAGAAAGAAAAGAGTTGAACCCTAAAGTACAGAAGCGGAAAAGAGGTGGACTGCTCGAGACAGATTGAAGTCACAAGCTATGCATGTCCATTCTTGATCCGAAAAGCTGAAGAAGAATGAACTAGTACCTGCAGCTTGCAGGCATCAAGGTTCAAATAAAAAATCTTCTTGAAGCACCATTCAAGACTCAAGATCAAACTTCAGAAGATTTATAGATAGGAATCTTGTAACTAATAGCTGATATGCTTGTTTATTTCTTCTTGATTTTAATTTTAATGTAATAACAGGACCACAGACCGGAGCCTCGGACAGAACCTCACTCGACTCTCTCATCCTCTTCACATACTCATCACTCCATCATTCTCCTTAAACTACACGTGACCTGATTCCCTTATAACCCGAGATATGTAGACTGTCCAAAATCAAGATCCGGTTGCACTTTTTTCTTTTATTTTCTTCCTCTTTTGAATAACGATATGGTCAAAAATTAATCATATGACTCACTTTGTCTTTGCCTGAAAACTCTTTATGTTTTCAAGCAAAGAGGGGCAACTGTGATTACCTAATTTTTGACTATATTTGAGTTTTCAACACTTTTTAGTATGTAAATAATTTTAAGTTTAATCTACATATTTTAACCTTTATTTAATTTTTAGTAGGTTAATTTGATAAAATTAAAAACCACAAAAAAGATTCGCATTTTTAATACAAGTTTTAGTTTTAGTTTTATTTCTAATTACAAAAGAAAACTATATAAAAAAAGGAAACAATTATATGATGCTATTTAAAAAGATTCTTTTCTATGTAACAAATTTTGGTATAGTTTGGCCATCACATTTCATTCACTTTGGCACACTACAACACTCATATTTTGTATTCACATGCTCACTTTTATTTTTGGGATTGATCATAATTGCACAGTACATCATAATTCCAATTCCAGCTCACATTTTTGGAAATGCACCTTTCCTCCTATATAAGCACATATTTTACACACACAAAGGGACCTAACCTAAATTGTAAGCTAAGACGGACACTCCATCTAATTCCAAGGAGAAGACTCAAAATATCTCACCCCCGTTATTCACAGAAAATCGGCAGATCCCACCCCACCCAAAAATCATCTCTCTGCTTTGAACTGTCAAAATCATCGGAATCCGGCGACCGAATCAGCCACCCACAACCCCTTTTCGCCTTGAACTCGCCGAAAAAGGTAGAAGAGAGAACCAACAGCTGCCATGTAACGACCTGGTCGGTTGTTACGTAGAACCTGCATTATAATTGCTGTTATTGACTTGTCATAGGTTGGTTATTCTGTTGTTGATGTGTTAGAGTTGATAGGCATGAAATCGAATGGTTGTAGTGAGAGTTCTGTCATTCCGCCTTTAAAAATAGCCTTAAAATGAGAAAAGTCACCTGAGAGTTGACTTATTGGTAAACAACCTCGGGATGTGGATTTTATGTCTTGGATAGCTTCATTAGGTGATTTGGGACTTAGGAGTGTGTTCAGAATAATTTTGTGATGCCCGGTGTAGAATTAGGCTTGAATTGGCGAAAGTTAGTTTTTGGTGATTTTTGGTCAGCAGTGGCGGGGTCGGAATGGAATTCCGACAGCTGGAACAGGTTCTTAATGTCATTTTGGACGAGTATGCAAAATTTTAAGTCAATAGGAGTTGTTTTGGATAGTTCCGACATAATTGGTAGATTTTAGAAATTTCAAAGTTCTTAGGTTTGAATCCGATGTAATTTTGGTGTGTTGATGTTAGTTTTGGTGTTTTGAGAGTGCAACTAAGTTTGAATGATATTATGGGTTATGTTGGTAGGCTTGGTTGGGGTCTCGAGAGGCTCGGGATTAATTCCGGTTGGTTAACGGGCATTTTTTGACTTAAATAAAGAGCTGGTTTTCTGGTTTTTGTGCAGCAGGGATTTGTGCATCGCGATCACGTGGCAAAGGCTGTGATCGTGTAGAACACTCTGAGGGCCAGGAAATTTTTTGCATCGCGATCACATGAATAGGGGTGCGATCGTGTAGGTTTGGAAGAAGGTGAAGTGTGATCGCGTGGGCTAGGTCGCGATCGCGATCGCATAGGGTCATGACAGGCGCATGGGGGTGAGGTCAATTGGTCTTCGCAATCGCGTGCGTCTGGTTGCGATCGCGTGGGGTTGAGCTGCTGTGAAGCGCGGTCGCGTGGCTTATGCCACGATCGCAATGAGTAAAGTGGGGGCCAGGGAGTTTTGTTCTTCGCGATCGCGTGAGGACTTCCGCGATCGCAGTGAAGAAATAGCTGGGAAGCTATAAAATAAACTCTCCGCGATTTAAACCTTTTTTACACCATTTTTGTACGGACAGAGAGCTTTGGGGGCAATTTTTGAAGAGGAAAATCAGTGTTCTTCATAGAGGTAAGTGTTTTGGTCCTTAAAACTCATTTATGGATGATTATAGAACATAATATCAGTGTTAAATTCACGAAAATCAGTAGAAAATGTGGGTTTAGGGCTTGAGATTATGAGACATTTAGGGATTGGTTTGAGGGATCAAACGAACTCCGATTTTAGCGTTCTTTATATGTACTACTCGTGAGATGATGAAGAACAGTTTTGTATAAAAATTCCTAAGTTTCGGGACGCGGGCCCGGGGGTTGGGTTTTGACCAAATTCGGGGTTTTGAGCTAAATTTGATATTTTTCGATTGAAATTTATTCCTTAAGCATAAATTGATGATAAAAATCTGAACTTGGTAGATTTGGAGCCTTCGGAAGTTAATACGAGAGGCAAGCGTGTTGCGGAATAGTTTCCGGGCTAGTTTTGAGGTAAATAATGTCTTTAAATCCTGTCCTGAGGGTATGAAACTCCGGACTATGCACCCTTTCACGGGTTTTGGAATGCAAAGGTTGAAACTTTGGAAATATCCTCCCTATTTAGGGGACTATTGAGTTGCTAAACCGATTTTAAGCCTGTGCTTAAATAGTAATTATATATTTTGATATGTTTTGGGCCGTAAGCCACGTTTGGGGCCTAGTGCCGATCTATTTACCCCTCGGGGGTTGTGTTTACTATATTTTCCTCACTGATATGTTATGATTTTCCATTCAGTCTTTTCCTGATAAATTGTTTTGACACTCAGAGTATTTTGATATTATTTGTTGAAAAATGAAACACTGTTTTGGGTCGAGAACCCGGTATATTTATGGCTTGAATGGCAAATTGAGAGTGTCTGACTGAGTAAGGTTGCGAGCCTATATTGTGAGGATGCTATGATATGAGTGAGGCTGAGGGCCTATATTGTGAGTGATTTATGCCATGATGTGGCTTGTTATAGCGCTTGGGATGTAGGAGCCCCTCCGGAGTCTGTACACACCCCCAGTGAGCGCAAGTACCTAATAAGTGATGCCCGCGGGGCTTATATTGAGTGATTGTGAGGATGCCTGATGGGCTGATACTGAGTGACTGTGAGGATGCCTGATGGGCTGATATTGAGTGATGGTGAGTATGCTTGATGTGGAATGGGTACGATAAATGATTTTAGCCCGAGGGGCAGTTTTATGAAGAATTTTCACTAAGTTTTTGAACTATGATTTACTTCGTTTCCAAACTGGTGTTACTGAGAATTTTATTGAGATATACTCATATTACACTTATTTTCAAAGGATTTCTGGAAACTGATTTCGAACTTATTATTTGTTGAATACTACAGTGTGACTTGGTGTTTTACTGGTTTTGTGAAATTGTGTATCTGTACTGTGTGTTTTGAAATTCTCAGACTGTGATTTATTTTCATTACTACTGAGTTGGCGTACTCATCATTACTCCATGTGCCTCTGTGCATAGATCCAGGTGACGGCCCGGAGCAATAGCTGTCTCAGTTCGTTAGCAGCATATACGAGATTTCGAGGTAGCTGTCCAGCGTCCACAACTTCCCCATTTCCTTTCCTTATTTAGTTTTAGCGTTTGATTCATAGACATATATTATAGTTTTAGCAGAGTTAGATTTATTTATTCTTAGATGCTCATGACTATTGACTCCAGTCTTGGGAGGTTTTCGATTAGAGTTGTTAGACTATTATGGGGACGCTAAGACTTAATTACATTATTCTATGCTATGGTTGTTGCTTATTATTAAATTGTGAACTTTTATAATTGAATAAATACGTAGGAAGGTGATGTCGGCTAGCTTAGTTCCACGATAGGCGCCATCACGGCCTGTTAGGATTTGGGGTCGTGACACGCCAGCCCTTTCTTCTCCGAGCATCCCTCTCTCTTTTCTCTTGGGAATGCCGCTGCGTCGTCACCGTCTATGGCGAAGTGACCGGCGACGTCCCCTCAACCCCCGACTTCAGTCATGAAAAAACCAGCTGCAAATCAGCGACAGAACAACCAGGAAGACTGGCCATTGTCGCATCTTTAACCACGAAAATCCGCTGCCAAACATTAGCCAAAAGTGCTGCTAAAACAACACCACAACCATCCGGAAACAGCGGCTTAAACGCTACCTCTTTTGCCGTGAAACAGTCTCTGAGAAGCCCTCTTCCGTGCATCTTTGAGTCGAGGTCGTGGTCGCCGTTGAAGGTTTGTGGTCTAGGTCCTGGTCACGGTTGATTTTTTACATGAATTTGAAGCTCATCTTCGTTGTAAACATCGGGAAATTTCAGCAATAGAAGATCGTCATCTAAAAAAGGTTCAATACTGAAACTCTTGTTCATCTTTCCATTTCTGAATTTTATTCTGGTAGCATTTGATTGTAATATCTGTTTGACTCTGTGTTTATTCTTCACTTTTAGATGAGAGTGCCTTTGCCTTGGTTAAAACAGTGATTAGCTTGTTATTAGTGTTCTTGTATAATTTTGGTGCTTTGGTGCATATCTTAACAATGTGTTCCTTGCTTAGACTATATTGGTATTGTACTGATTTATAGTATTTTTTTTTGTGCTGAATCCTATGAGATATAACAAGTTTTGGAATTAAAAGCAGATTGGTTTTGGGTTAATAAAGGGTGGGTGCACTTCATTTAGTGAATAATTTAATTTCTTAAGTTGCAAAATGTTGGTTTTCTTTGTTGAATCAGAAGCACTTGTGATTCAGTCCTTTGTATAGAATTCAATTTGTTTGGATCTATTATCTTTTTATTTGGTCATATGTCTTTGGAGTTGTTATTTTAATTATTATATTGGGTTCGTCTCGTTTACTCATTTCGTGCGATTGATTCACGAGTGAAGTCGATATCTATTTTGGCCGTAAAGTGTTGAGTTGAAACAAATTGTTGGTTTAATAAATGGTATACTTCATTCACAAAGTTATTTCCATAATACTAGATTTTTCACAAACCGATCTCAAACCTGAGGAAAATAGTCAATTATGAACATGCGGTAGTTGTTTCAGGCGCGACTAATAATAAATCATCGTGACGATGAGTACGGTTCCCGTGACATAGTCATGACGCATAATCCCTACTCGGGTATGGCAAATCATATCACCGATCATAACTTCGAACAATATTAAAATCACATGTTGCAATCGGGGGTGCATTTCATGTGACGCAGTTGCGATGTGTCCAAAACAACAAGTGCACGCCATGGTGACTTGTTCCAAGATAAGTCCATAAATATCAAAAGTGGTTTATATATATATATATATCCCATAAGTTAAAATACCTCTTTTAGATAAAAATTCCAAAATTTAGAGAATAATCGAATATCGCCTCAAATAGGCATCTTAAACCGCCATGGCCATAGCCTTGACTATATAATCTACACTCGGGTGTGACAACTCATGCCCCGACCACAACTTCGAATAATAATAAAAATTACACATTGTAAATTGCGAGTGCATTTCATGCGGCGTGTTTACAATGTGTCAAAAAATGACAAGTGCACGCCGTCGTGACTTGTTTCAGAATAATCCATAAGTATTAAAAGCGGCTAAAAAGTAAAAAGGGAAAAAAAATCACAATAGGCTCAAAATGTGTAAATAATCAGATAATTAGGCCGAATATAAATAGTTAAGCGACCGTGCTAGATCCACGGAATCCGGGAGTGCCTAATACCTTTTTCCGGCTTAACAGAATTTCTTACCCGGATTTCTGGTTCGCAGACATTTTTAAACAGAGTCAAAAATTTCCTCGATTTGGGATTTCAATAAATAACTGGTGTCCCAGAACACCGTATAAAATTCGGGCGGCGACTCTGAATTAACTAAATAATCTCAAATTTGATTTATGTCACTTAAATTGGAAAAACTCTCTTATTACTCTTCATTAATCCGGGGGTAGTGAAAGATGAGGTGTGACAGCTCTTAAGAGGATAGGCAAAAATCTCAATTTCAATTGAAAGAATAAGTTGAATGAAAAGTTTTTGATTTACCTATCATTATAGGAAGACAACACTAACAATGATAAAGTGGCAGACATATAAAAGAAATTGATTCATCATTTGTAACATCTATCCATCTCGCAATTCCAATCATTCGATTCATTGAGTAACTCTTGAGTAAACTATTAAACTAATAAGAGCTGTATTGTCTAACTTCATTAAAAAATGAAACTTGAATTTTTATAGAATCAAAATAGAAATGATTTTCGAATTTGATCATGGTGGATGTATGTTGAATTGTATCGACTCCATTTTCGATTTTAAAGCGAACAGTTACCTTATAAAACTTTTTCTTTTTACTTTAATTTAAGTTTANTTTTCTTTAGTAAGACCCCATCGCTAATATTAATTTATCTAACATATTAATTAATATTTAATATATAAATAATTTATTTATATATATTTATATAATATATAAATAATAATAAATAAGACGAATAAATGAGTTCTTTACCCAAAATAATATCCCCAGCAGAGTCGCCAGAGCTGTCACACATCCTTTTTCACTACCCCGGATTAATGAAGGGTAATAAGGGAGTTTTTCCATTTTAAGTGACATTATTCGGATTTGGGATTTATTTTAGTTATCAGAGTCGCCACCCGGATTTTTGACGATGCTCCGGGACGCCGTTTTATTTTAAAATCCCAAATCGAGGAAATTTTGACTCTGTTTTAATTTGTCTGAGACCAAAAATCCGAGTAAGGAATTCTGTTAACCCGGGAGAAGGTGTTAGGCACTCTCGGATTCCGTGGTTCTAGCACGGTCGCTTAACTATTGATATTTGGCCTCATTATCTAATTATTTACACATTTTGAACCTATTGTGCTTTTTTTTTTAGCCTTTTTTTACTTTTTAGCCGCTTTTAATATTTGTGGATTATTCTGAAATAAGTTACGACAGCGTGCACTTGCCATTTTTTGACACATTGTAAACGCGCCACATGAAATGCACCCGCAAGCAGATGTGAAAACACGAGCTGCGGTTCTTGATGACGTTAGCCCCGAAGCAGATGTCGCTAGGGGCAGAGGCATAGGTCGACGAGGAGCACGTGCCGCAGCTAGGGCACCTACCAAAGCAGCAGTTAAGGAGACACAGTAGTTCCAGTTGGGGGGAAGGTACCGGAGGCGCCTGTTATTACCCCCGGTCTTTAGGAGGCTTTAGCACAGTTCCTGAGCATGTTTGGTACATTGGCTCAGGTAGGGTTGATTCCGGTTGCACCAACTACTTTGCAGACCGGGGGAGGAGACTAGACTACCGCCGCCCACACTCTAGAGCAGTGGGATCATGTTGGTCAGGTTCCAGGTGTCATGGGGACGCAACCTGTGGTCCTAGTTCAGCCTGTGGTTAGGGCATCAACATCTGAGGAAGAACAACTTAAGCTTGAGAGGTACAAGAAGTACCGTTGCTTTTGTTAAGTTTTAGCTCAGGGGAGCGGCTTATCAGTGGTGACGGGCATACGAGTTGGGTAGCCCGGTTGAGTCAGCCTCACTCACATGGGTTCAGTTTTCCAAGATGTTCCTGAGAGAGTTTGTACCTTAGTCCCTCCGAGATGCATGGCGCGCGGAGTTTGAGCAGGTGCGCCAGGGAACTATGTCAGTATCGGAGTATGCCGTCATATTCAGTGATTTGGCCAGACATGCACCTACATTGGTCGCTACAGTTAGAGAGTGTGTTCATAGATTCATTGAGGGGCTCAGACGTGATATTCGGTTCAGCATGGCTTGGGAGTTAGAGTCGGATGTTTCATTTCAGCAGGTAGTAGGGATCGCTCACCAAGTTGAGGGCATGTGGGATCGAGAGAGGGATGACATGCGAGGCCAGGAGAGAGAGGACAAGAAGGCGAGGAGGCCTCGTAGGCCGGAGAGATCTAGTGGTCCTTATTTTGGAGACATGGTACGACATGGTAGAGGTTTTATGGGTCAGCCAGTTTAGTTTGCACTTTCGATTTCGCACAGTGTTTTAGGTGCTCATGGGTCTCAAAGTACTCGTATTGCATAGTTTCCACATCCACGTCACCAGAGAGGTTGCTTTGAGTGTGGATATACTAGCCACATGGTGAGAGACTTCCCCATACTCCGAGCATATGTGTCACATCGGGGTATTCAGGCGAGTAGGGGGCGCCCGAGAGGGGGAGGCCCAGCCCGTTGATGTGTCATATAGTAGGCTAGATGCCATTGCGCTAGATGTTATCATACATGTATGCGTTGATTTGTTATAGAGAGAACCATTCGTATTTCATTTCGGTTATGCTTATCGGGACGACTTCCCTTATTTGTTGTTCCGTTTACGGGTGAGTTTCATGATGTGCCTCATGTTTTTGTGTTTGCCCTGTCGGGAGGTTCTATGATTGGTAGCCCGTGTATATCATTGTTTTTATCCATCATTGAGAGTGGTGATATTAGAAGTGAGTCCTTGTTGTTCATCATGGTAAGTTGGGTGTGATTCCTGAATATTCTTGGCTACAGTTTGTGATTTGGTACTCTTCGGGGTGAGGGTTCAGTAAGTGTTATGATTTTATTGGTAGAACTGGGTTAGTGGAAGATTACGATTAGTAGGATGTATATTTTACATGTCATTTAGAGTTGAGGGTGATACCCTCGCGAATTCATGAGATTTAATATGGTTGAGCCGGGCTGTGTGCCGCGGTTGAGAGTTATACCAGGATGAGGTCCTTATTGTTTTTCATGCACTTGATTTTTCCTATTTAAGAAGTTGATTTGTAGTATGGTACTGGTAGAGAGTTGTGCCTGTCGGGCTTATTTGATATTTCTCTTATTTGTTTCTCTTTGGATATTCAGTCATTTTCGTTCTGTGCTTCTTGAGTTTGAGCTTGCGTGGTGTGCCCGGTGGTGTTAGTTATGACTTGTTGATTCAGGTGTTTAATTATGAGGTCTTCGTGTTCCTTATATCATGGTCAGTGTTGGGGAGGTTGAAACGGAGTTGTACTGGATATGAGGCTATTGACCGGTGTTGGATTTGACTTCGGGCAGCTATTGTGATCAGGACTGTTATGATGGGCCTATGCGTGATGTGCCATGTTGTGTGGATGTACTGTATGGGTGTAGACATGAGTTTATGCCGTTGGGGTGATATTGATACATGATATGAATTTAGAATTAGGTCTTTTGGAAATGAATGGAAGGTTAGAATTTTGGCTATAAGGCTTATCGGTGTTGGTAGAAAGGCTAAATTGCAGTTAAGATGGTGTCTTCAGGCTTATGTAGGTTGGGGTGACGTGGGATCACCAGCGGGTGTATGTTGGAAGTGTGCATTCAGTGATTTGAAGAACTCAAGGCGATTCTTGGCACATTTGAGGACGAACGTTTGTTTAAGAGGGGGAAGATGTAACGACCCGATCAGTCATTTTGAGAATTAAGCTCCGTTTGGTAGCGTAAGGTCTTGAAAACTTCATATAATGTGTATCTACTTGTGTGCATGGTTGAATTTAATTACTGGATGATTTGGAGTCGAATCGGAAGAAGGAATCTAATTTTTGAAGCTTAAGCAGTGAGAATTTGATCGGAATGTGACTTTTATGTAAAAGGCTCCGAAATGGGTTTTGGATGATTTCAAAAGCTTCGTATGGTGATTTGGGACTTAGGCATGCGTCCCGATTTGGATTTGGAGGTCCATAGGGTAATTTGAGGCATTTCGGCAAAAGTTGGAAAGTTGAAGTTTGGAAAAATGAGAAGTTTGACCAATAGTTGACTTTGGTGATACCGAGGTCGGAATGCGATTCCGATAGTTGGAACAACTACGTTATGTCAATTGGGACTTGCCTGCAAAATTTGACGTCATTCCGGGTTGGTTTGATAGGTTTCGACACGAGTTTTAGAAGTTGGAAGATTTGAAAGTTCATAAGTTCAATTCATGGTGCGATTTGTAGTTTCGTTGTTGTTCGATGTTATTTGAGGCCTCGAGCGGGTCCGTGTTAGGTTATTGAACTTATTGGTATGTTCGGACGGGGCCCCGAGGGGCTCGGGTGAGTTTCAGATAGGTTTGGGTTGTGTTGCACTCGTTTTTTATGTTTCAGCGTCGTTTCTTCAAGCATAAATGATACCACATTAAGAAAGTGAGATCCAATTTCTGTTTTTATTGAAGCATTAGAATCAAATCATAATTATGGAGCTATAGCAAAAAGAATCGTCGAATTTGGACATCGTATGAGGAAGTTATGCTCATTTTAGTGTCAGAGAAGAGAGCTGATGCTGGTGCTTCGTAGATGCGAAGTTGGATCCACATCTGCGAATAATGGTCCGCAAATGCGGAAATGAGAGCTGGAAATGCGCCGGTGCGGATATTTTTTTCGTAAAAGCGAAAATCTCTGAGTATAAAAAAATTAGATCGCGTCATTTTGGTATTTTGAACATATTTTGAGTTCTAGAACTCCGATTGAGGTGATTTTTGCGGCGTTCTTCTCGTATTTTTATAGGGGTCAGTATCTAAGTGTAATTTTTGTATTTTAATATGATTACAGAAGTTCATTGTTTGAATTAATCCATGTTTTGATTGGAGAATTGAGTGTTTTTATCAAAAACTTTTCTAAAGAGAATAATTGGGTTTGAACATCGATTTGGTATTGGAATTTGATGAAATTAGTATGGTTGGAATCGTAATTGAATGGATGTTCAAATTTTATAAATTTTGTCGGGTTCCGAGGTACGGTCCCGGGGTCAACTTTTGGGATTGATTTTTAGATTTTGATGAAGATTAAGTCTTTATGATCCGGAATAGTTTCTTATAAGTTTTATATGTGCTTTAAAGTTATTTTGGTTGGATTTGAGCCGTCCGGAGGTCTTTCACCTGAGAGGTTCATTTTAGAGTACCGATTTTTTGTCTTTGAGGTAAGTATCTTGCCTAACCTTGTGTAAGGGAACTAGCCCTTAAGATTTGAGTCTTCTGTGTTGATTGTAGTCCGTGTACGCATAGTGACAAGTGTGTGCTCGGACTTATTTGTGGAAAATTGGCCTTTTAGGTATCCTAGGTCCTTATATTCACTGAGTATGAATTTGTTCTTGATATTGACTAAGTTCTTAATTACTAGTTTCATCTCTACTTGCTTAAATTAGAATTTCTTGCTTTTGGATTCACTCTTATTGACTATTTGACTCCTAATTGACTTAACTGAAGATTTTATCCCTTTTGTTGTCATGCTGTATCTTCATAACCGCTTATCTCTATTTATAATTATCATCGTCTCATCTTATAATTGTTTGGTCTTAATTGAGGTTATGGTTATCTTCCCGCTGCTTGTTCTTAAGTGAAATTGTTGAATATCTTCATAACTGATCAACCTTAAATAAAGTTTAGATATCATATACCTTAGTTGACTTGCCCCTATATAGAGTTATCGGATTCATGTTAGTTTCTTGTTTTTGAACCGTACATTTGGGTACGACTGTTACATACTATTTTCTTCCTTGTTGAGTTGTTCTTACTATGCCTAGTATTATTGCTTATTCCTTGTGAACTATCCTTTCCTTTTATTGTGATCGAAGGATTTTTTTGCTGATGTATTTACCGTATCTTGTATTATTGTCATTGTTGTTGTGTACTTGTTGTGGTGATGCACGAGGTTTCTGCCGTGCGGTTTTTGATATGGGAATTTGCACGAGGTCTCTACCGTGCCATGTTTTCTATTGATATTGCACATGCAGCGTGACAAGGCGAGATATTTATATGTGGGTTGCGCATGTATCGAGACAAGGTGGGAACATTGTGTTGCGCGTGTGGCGAAACAAGGCAGACATTCACTTTACTATTGCATACGTGGCGAGACAAGGTGGGCTGTGTCAGGGGTTGTTTGTGCTACTTATGTTGGCCTGGGGGCATTTCTTGTTGTTGATATTGTGTAATGGTACACTTACTGTGTGAGCTTATTCTTGTGAAAATTGTGAGGAAACATTATACGTGTTGCTCTTTTCTTCCCTTATGCTCAATAGTTGGTTGAATCATGTTAGGACACTTGCACAAGCATACACGCAGCTAAGAACCCTTATCGGATTAAGGGGCTTCCTTGTTATTGTTGAGTATACATACTCTTATTGTATTTGCCATATATGTGGGAATGACTCTAATTGGTACGTGAGTTGTCCGTGAAATTATTAGTTGAAATGAGGGCATATGATGCCAATGTAGGGTTCAGATATTGGGACCCGTGAGTTGTGAATTGTCCGAGGTTCAGTACCCCGTGGAGATGACTAAGAACTTGACGTACAAAGTAGTTGAAATTGCTGAGTTACTATTTGTCCTTGTTGTATATCATATTCTGGATTTAGTTGTGTTCCATTTACTCTTTCGTGTTATTTTTACGAGTTTTCTGCTGATACTTGTTATTTCCTTCCTTATTGAATTTACTGTATAGTTAGCCATGGTGTGAAGCCCCTATTGTAAATATCATATCCTGTTGCCCTATATTTACACTTGTTCAGCTCTTAGACAAGTGTTGTCTTGACTAGTCCTCGTCACTACTTCACCGAGGTTAGTCTTGATATTTACTAGGCACCGTTGTGATGTGCTCATACTACACTTCTGCACATTTTTGTGCAGATTCTAGGTTTTGCGTAGCCGGTCGACCGATAGCTAGCAGCGCGATTGCTATTGTGGAGACTCAAGGTAAAACCTCTACAACGTTCGCGGTTTCGGAGTCACCGTCTTATTTTGTTCATACACTGTTGTATTTATTTATGAACAGTTGTATTTAGGAGTTATAGTAAAAATTATGTAGAGCTTATGACTTGCACTACCGGGTTTTGGGAAAATGTGTAATGTATAGAGATTTCAATTTATAAATCATTCAATTTTTTTTATATTATGGCTGATATTCAGTAATGTTAGGCTTACCTAGTCCTTAAGACTAAGTTCCATCACGATACTCAAGGGAGGAAAAATTGGGTCGTGACACTAGACCTCCTTAATCTTGTCTAAAATTTCATCCTTGTTAGTTGATAATTTTACTGCCTTATAATAGTTGTTAGTTAATTAGTTAGAAATAAATATTATAATCTCTATAATTAGGAATTAATTGGACTTGTGTTTCTTAGCAATATTGAATAACTATAGTTAAGCCTTAGTTCTCTGTGGGATTCGACTCCAAACTTGTAAATCGGATTATATTTGCAACGACCGTTTAGTCCTTTTTATAAGGCATAGTTGCGCGTGGTCATGTACTCTCACAACTTACTTTGGCAGTGATTGGGCAGCTTGCCCCAACACTAGGAAACCAATTATAGGGTTTTGTGTATTCTTGGGTGATAGTTTGGTGGGTTGGAAGTCGAAGAAACAACCAATTGTTTCCCTTTCTTATGCTAAAGCTAAGTACCGAGCTCTTAGCAAACTTGTGGCTGAACTCCAATGGTTATCACAACTGTTGGATGATGTTTCTGTTCATGTTCCACAACCTAGTTTTTTTTTATGTGACAACCAGGCAGCAATACACATTGTTAAGAATCTTGTATTCCACGAGCGTACCAAACACATTGAGGTGGATCGCCATTTCATCCGGAAAAAGCTTGTTGAAGGTTTGATTCAGTTGTTCCATGTCTCCACCTCCAGGTAGCTTGCAGACATCTTTAACAAGCCTTTGACTGGAGTTCTTCACCATTCTTTTTTTGACCAAGTTGAAGGTGTTGTCCCCCTCCAACTTGAGGGTGTGTGTTTGGCTATTTGAATATTTCGCCTCAGGTCCAAAACATAAAAGCATAAATTGCCCATAGTATTTATTTTGTATTAGTTGACATTTATAATAGTTAGCATGTTTAGTTTAGTTTAGCCAATTTTATTTCTATACATATTGTAAAGACTGGTTATATGCTTTGTATATAAGTGAAGGAGGTCAAAAGTGTAACGGCTGGTCATTGTTGTTCACTCAGAACACTTTCTCTCCTCTCTCGTGTTCTCTCGAACTTTTCTCATGAAACCCTACCAAATTTCGCAAAATCCAATTGATTTAACATGTTAACAGAAGGCCATAATTGTCATTACAATGAAGAGTTCTATTAAATAGGGAGTTATCCGACTAAAACATAAAATTTATAAAGAGTCCTTATCAAACTGCACGTTATTGTTACTTAGAAACATTAGGCCAAGAAATTCAAGAGCCACTGTTTAACTTCATTAAAAAGAACCACTTCAATCAAGTACTCCTCTTTCAACTGAAAATAAATCTAATAAAGTTTGTATTTTCAAATAAGAACTAGGACTATCATCTATCAAAGGGAATGAGATAGATTTTCAAACGTAGTTAATAAGAAAAATGACATATTCTATGCTTTTACTATCAGTAATTTTCTTTGCTTCTACAAGAATTTGCAAACCACAAGGCTATAGACACTACAATGGTATGATGAGTATTGAGTAATGTACAAAATGTTACCAATTATACCATAGATGGCCATTGTGAACCGCAAAGAATTTGACACTCGCTTGATTCGAAAAAGAAATATGAAGTGCTAGACAAACGTAAATTTCATTTGTCTATTAGAATATGCAATTTCGTCTATTATTGAATTTTTGTAGACTAAAAAAGTTATATGCAAACTATCATCAAAATATTGATCAATTGTTATTCAATGTCAGATAAAATTGTAATATTTAAACTTACCTAATTTTAAAATCAACCTCCAAATTGTGCCTAACTTTGGTGAGTCAACAATGGACTAAATTCAACAATAGTCATATGCTGTTCCAAATAAGAACTACTTTTGAAAACTGATTTGGTACTCAAACAAGTTAGGATTGCGTGAAAGAACTATATGTACATGCTAATAACTACTGTAATGAATCGGATTCCGTTTGCTTTTAAATATTCCTTTTTGTCTTGCAACTTGGTAAATCATTGTTACTTTAACAATTTATTGATAATTTAAAATTTTATTGGGAAAGAATGGAAAGTTGTTATGTCAGAAAGTACTTTCAAGGCCCTAAGACAAGTTCTGGCTAAAGAAAAGAAGGGTCGGCCCAACTGGTGTGACCCAACTTTGGCCACACCAGCGAAAAGACATCCAAGACCACATAACTAATTAGCCTATATTTTTTTGTCCAAAACACAAAATTAAATGTTGGGAGCTGAAGAGTCTTGTGTGTTATTGATGAGTAGCTAGAATTCGTGATTTTAAGCATTATATCCCTCGCATTTTATGAGCTTTA
>ML346730.1:14495-46288 GCA_005239505.1 Nicotiana paniculata | reverse complement strand
TTTTTTTTTTTTTTTTTTTTTTTTTTTTTTTTGATAAAGTAAGATTTTATTAAAAAGTTACATGGTACAAGTTACATCAGTCCAACATCTGCCACTAACATGCAACTACAAATCTCCTATCTCTTCTAAATCAGTCCAACACCGCTCATATTCCCATTTTCAGTTGCTTTTCTTTTTTTTCCATGTTCGGTGTCTATTCTCTTGTAGAGACCTCTATATATCTCTGTGTTTATATGTCATCAAGATAAGATATCTAGATCAGAAGTTCAATCAACATCATCTCATAAAAACAAGGATAACATTTTAGGAAAGAGAAAACAGACTTTTGTAAATGCTTGAACATGCTTTCAGCCAAGAAAACTTGGTAAGGCTCAAGGTAGAAAAGAAGCACCACGGAAAGTTGTTGCCACAAAGAAAAGAATCATTTGTGTACGTTGGCTCATTGATATAATCAGCTCTAAGTTCATCAACAAATAAAAAGTCCCAATGTTTTATCGAGCTGACTACTCATACAAAGAATTTGCTAAAATGAAGTGTTCTGAAGCTGGTGCTGATGTGTAACATTTTTAAGAAAAAGTAAAATGTTAGAAGGGGATTAGTGAACTCTTAATCTCTTCCCCCAAAAAAGATCTACTTTCTGGACCTTGTTCCACATACATTGCTGTATTTCTTTTGCAAACTTTATTATTTTAGCACTTAAAGCAACAAAAATAGTATAGCAACTCTATGAAATCATAACGAAAATGAAATGGTGCTTTCAGGAGCCATGACTGCAAACTCGGGACCAATTTTGAGACGACTCATGGTGTGATATCTGTATCTTTTTCCACGCACACACTGGAGCAATTTTTATTCTGCCCAAAGTACTTCTAGACTACTTCATCTAAAAAGAGTACTTTTAGAAACTACGAATTCCAATAAAACAAAATTGTTCAACAGGTTAGCAAATCAGCAACATGCTGTCAACAACCGTTTTTGTAGTATTTGTTATGTTTTTGGTCGTATAGGATATGTACCTCTCCGGCAAACACATTAAAAGGCCTCTGTCCATCAGATATCATTGTAGCACAAAGAAATACTGCTTTGGCAATTTTCTGTGGGTAAAGCTCCAAAGCAAAGGAAACACAAGCACCTCCAACACTGTGACCTACCAAAATTACCTAAAGGAGGACACAAAATCATTTTTAGGTTAACATACAAAGTTTATCTTTCATAGTAAATGATCAACAAGAATTCTGATCATACCTTTTCATCCTCCGGCAAGTTCTCAAGATAAACAGTCAATGGTTTTGAGTACTCCGCCAGTGTTGTAACATTTTTTGTATCTGTTAGATCAATCCCAGATCCAGTGAGATCTACGGTCGTGGGCAGCAATCCAGTTTCCTCCAATAGAGCAATATTTTTGTACCAACACCAAGCTCCAAATCCTTCTCCATGTACCAAAACGAACTTCTTTGTCTTGATGCTCTCAAAATATTCTGGTAACTTTACAGCATAAATACTTGTAAGGCAACTAATAGTGACACATGAAATTTTACAAATAAATAAAAAGGAGTGACATTTGAACATTGTCTGGAGTTTTTCTAAAACATGTTGAAGGTCGTTGTATCATCAATCTGATGAAAGTGTAGTCCCCCGACTTCCTCATCAATTTACATGATTTTCTAAGCATATACTGATCTTCTTTCATTAATCCTGGTTAAGCACAATAAACACATTATGCACTGCCAAGATTTCCCATTTTCCGCAACCAATTAGCCTTTAGCTACAGCAAAACTTTTTTAAAAACAATAAACAAATTGAGTATTCTATTTGTTATCAAGTCAAAAGTTTTCATTGCCGAACACCAAGCATTATCAAAAGTAAGTACAAGTTGTTTATGTGTCTAAAAGATACACATATTCAGTATTTTCTTTTTATCTTTTCTCAACAAATGCTGTGTAAAAGCACATAGAAAGTTGACTCGCTCAACCTAGATCTAATTCCTGTTCTTCCTGTAAGTTGTTTTTAGTTACATCACGTAATTACGGTCCGCGAAAATACAGAACACAGAACAATAATCTAAGAATTAACAGATAAAAAGAGGAGCCTTGTACAGGATAGAATAGCAACTATAATGAGGTATAAACTAGAAATCGATGGGTGAGCTACTCTGGTACAGTCCAATCCAGGTATTCTGATTGGCATATAATGTATAAGCTCTGCACTGAAATCTGAAGTAATTTTGTTCCTGGTAACCTTTGCAGTAGACAATGACAAAGCAAGGTGCAATTATATATTTATATATAAAGTTGCGCATCATCTATAATGCAAATTGCTACTATTCACATAATCTGCACAGGTATACTACTAGTGCTACTATTGCTTGTGACAGAGCAAGAATAAAGGGGCATTGCTTTGATTTTGGGTCCTCATATCAAACACACGCAAAGAAAAACTACAGTGTAGACAATAAAATAATATAAAAAGAAATTGTTGCAACATTTTTCAGGCCCTGGGAATATTCAACCCTACACTTCCAGAACCAAAGGAAATTCCAATTCTAAATAAGAAAAACACAGAGGAAATACTTAATTAAGAATCTTACAAACATGAATTTAGCATATAACCAAAAATAAGAAGGGAAAAAAACAAAGGAAAAGGTGGATTTTGAGAGTTTTGTTTTGTTCTTTCTTTTCTACTCCATCTTTCTAAAGAAGATTTCGAAAAATGGGAAAAAGATGAAAGGGGATAAATTTTTACTTTTTGCAACAAAAAGTGTCTTTCTCTTCTTTCCCTTTTTAGTTTACACTTTCTCACACTATGAAAAAGAGAATCGTCATTTCACCACCAATTCCACAGAATACAAAAAATAAAAACTTTCCGTGTTCCACACATCAAACCCATCACAGCAAAAATGAAATAGACCAACATTATCAATAATCTAAAAAGAGAAACATCATTTCTACCATCAATTCCCCTAAATAACAACAACAATAACAAATTCAGTGTAATCTCACAAGTGGGGTGCAGTGTACCCATATCTTACTCCTACTTTGCGAAGGAGTTTCCCCTCGGCTCAAGGCTCAATTCTACTAAATACAAAAACAAAAAAGTTGGATAAAAAAAGCAACTGTATAAAAGAAAAAAGCTTGACAAATAATACCTGCTGCTTAGAATTGGATGCTGGATCAGAAGAATTAGTGGGACGGCGAGAACTGGTGGATCCTCCAATACGTCTAGACATTGACCCCTCAAATCTTTGAGACAACTGATGCTGCTGAATTGCCATTGCTAAAGCTTGCCTATGCAATAACTCCTCTTCTACTAATGACCTCCTCTTTGATCTCTCCATTCTTTTACTTCTTGACCCGACACCATTCCTTTCATTTCCCTTCTTCGTCATGCAAATAAATCGATTTCCCATATCTTTTCAAAATTCAATTTTGCCTCAAACCCAGAAAATGTTTTACTTAAAATTCGTGAAATTGGTCTCGAAATCGAATTTTGTACACAACCCAGATACTATTTTGTTTTAGAGTTCAAGAATATGTGAATCTCAACTGCAAAATGGAATTTCGTGCAAAACCCAGATACTGTTTTGCGAAAAGAATATGTGAAAGTGGTCTGACAACTGAATTTTGAGCAGAACCCAGATACTATTTTGCTTTAAAGTTCAAGAATATGTGAATTTTTTTATCGCAAAATGGAATTTTGTGCAAAACCCAGATACTGTTTTATCCTCAGATATGTGAATTTTGACTGCAAAATTGAGATAGTAGTATTATTTTTTACTCAAAATGGCTAAAAATTCACTAGAACTGGACTCTAAAATGGGAGTAGCAGTGCTGAAAACTGGAAGAACGACGACGTTTTAGAGGAGTAGGTGGTGGTGGTGGATTTTTAATTCATCATTGATTTGATTGTGAACGGAAATTATGGAACCTTTTAACTTCAACTGCATATGCAAGCAAATTTAATGCTGTTTTCTCTTCTTTCTTTTATTTTCCTTTATTTCTTTTCAATGTTTAAATTTTTCTTTTTTTCCTCTCAATGTTTAAAATTGAAAATTGGCACTCTTCCCCCTATTAGTTTCCCCAGTTTTTTATTTTGATTTAATTTTTTTTTTTCCTGGTTCAATGCTGTTGAAAACTATAATATGACTTTGTGCTGAAATATTTGACTGAAAGTTGGAATCTATATATCCGTTAGGCTTTTGGGTTCTTTTTATTCTTGTTAGGGCAGTTGTCATTTTTGTCTCTAATGGAGAAAAGATAATTATGTTGTAAAATCTATAGTAATCGTGGATATTTATTACTCTCACTATTTTTACTTATGATGTAAATAACTTTTCACTATTTACTATTTTTATAATTGTAACTCTCACACCTTCATAATCTCTCCCCATGATCTCAGAGGTTAATGTCATGTTTAAGACAATCATTTTGTAACCTTCAATGTAATAGTATAAATAGAGACATGAAATGTGATACGGGATACACTTAAACACTTGATGAAATAAGAAAGTTATTTCTTCTTCTCTTATTCTACTTATCTTCTTGCTTTATATTGTTACTTTGAGTTACATTTTTTAATACGTTATCAGTACGAAATTGAGCTTTTTTCGTTGTTCAGGTATATTTGTTTATTTCATAATTTCTCACATCTCTAGATATGTGCAAAAATAAAGAATTATATGTTTCTTTATTTTAAGTTATTTGCATGATTGTTATGTGAAAGTTGTTAATTTTTATGTTAGTAGAATTAATTGATAGAAAAATATTTGTTTTATGTTGTTCGACATTTGAAATTGTGTTAAAGTTAGAAAACATTTTTGCTCTAGTTAACATCAAAGATATACTAATAATTTGAAGAAAAATAATAATATTCTTTTCTATGAAATTATCACTTTAGTGCATATAGATCACAAATTTGATATTATGTCAATTTTCAAGATTCTTTACGCTATTATCCTAATGATTTCTAATTATTTATCTTCTTTGATAGTTTTCACTATATCGAATTTGTCAAAGTTTGAGTTTGTGGCACTTGACATTTCTGGAAAGAATTACATATCATGGGTTCTTGATGCTGAGATTCACTTAGCCACTAAAGGCCTTGGTGACACCATTACTCAGGGTAATGAGGCATTGAGCCAGGATAAAGCGAAGGCCATAATTTTCCTTCGCCATCATTTGGATGAAGGTTTGAAGGTTGAATATTTAACAGTGAAAGATCCACTTGAATTGTGGACTGGCCTGAAGGAAAGGTATGATCACCTTAAGGCTATGGTATTGCCAAGGGCTCGGTACGAGTGGATGCACTTACAGTTGCAAGATTTTAAGACCGTAAGTGAGTATAACTTTGTTGTATTTCGAATAACTTCCCAGTTAAAATTATGTGGGGATGTTATGAATGATGAGAATTTGTTGGAAAAGACTATTACGACTTTTCATACCTCAAATATGGTACTACAACAGCAATACCGTGAAAAGAGTTGTAAAAAGTATTATGAATTGATCTCATGCCTTCTGGTAGCTGAGCAACATTCCATTTTGCTGAAAAATCATGAAGTCCATTTCACAGGGTCAACTCCACTTCCTGAAGCGAATATGGCAGCTAGGCGTGATAAGTCTGGAAAAAGACAGAATGATAATCATGGCCATTTGAATGTATGTGGGCATGACAATGGTAAGAGACGATATAATAGTTATCATTGTGGTGGTCGTGAAAAACGAGAGAACAATATGGGTTCTCAAAACCATCCTTCAATAGGCAAAAGCAGTAACTGCCACCGCTGTGGCATGAAAGGTCATTGGAAAAATGAATGTCGTGCACCTGAGCATTTTGACAGGCTTTATCAAAACTCCATCAAAAGAAACACAAATATTGTTGGAGCATCTTCTTCTAATGCCTCAGTGGAGTCTCACTTGACCTTTAAAAATAATTTTGAGGCGGGGCCTTCAAACAAAAATGATAACAATGTCGAGTCAAATCTTGCTTTGAATAATGATGATTTTGAAGGCCTCGATGATCTTACTCATTTGGAAGTTGAAGACTTCCTTGGAGATCAAAACTAATGTTTGATCATTTTACTGGGAAATGCAATTATGTTGTTATTTTTTTTAGTATTTTTTTCCCTCTCGTTTTAAAGTTGTTTTTATGTTCAAGTAGTACTTAAGTTGTCTTATGTTATTGCTAGTTTTTTTCGTATTTCTCATGGTGTAATTTTATTTTTTTTATGAAGAAAATAAAATTTCTCAATCTTCAATTGGATCCAAGATGAGTAATGAAGATTTATGCATTTTGGATAATGCTACAACTCATACAATATTAAGAGAAAAGAATTTTTTTCTTATTTGGTTATGAAAAAGGCATATGTTAATACAATATCTGGTAGTACAAAGTTAATTGAGGGCTCTGTAAGAGCGACCTTATTACTACCTGGAGGAACGATATTAACTATTAATAATGCATTGTATTGTAGTAAGTCTCAAAGAAGCTCGTTGAGTTTTGAAGCTATTCGCCAGAATGGCTATCATGTTGAGATCTCTAACGAAGGAAAGGTTGAATACCTTTATATTACTACAATAAAAGCGGGGTAAAAATGTGTGCACCAAAAATTACCCGTATTTTCTTCTAGATCGTACCACACAAATATTGGTGTGGTTAAATCATATGCCATAGTAAACAAAAATTTTACTAATTCCCGGTTCTAACATGATGCGCAGAATAATAGATAATTCAAATGGGCACACATTGAAGAACAAGAAGATTCTTCAATTTAAGGAATTCTCTTGTGCTGCTTGTTCTCAAGGAAAAGTGGTTACTAAACCATCATCAGTTAAAGTTGGTATTGAATCCCCTGCATTTTTGGAACGTATACATGGTGATATATGTGGGTATATACACCCTTCATGTGGACCATTCAAGTATTGTATGGTCTTGATAGATGCATCTACAAGATGGTCACATGTGTTCTTATTGTCAACTCGTAATATGGCATTTGTGAGATTGTTGGCCCAAGTAATAAGGTTAAGAGCACAATTTTTAGATTATGCAATTAAGACAATTCGTCTTGATAATGCTGGTGAATTTACATCTCAAACATTTACTGATTATTGTGTGGCCACTGGAATAAAAGTTGAGCATCCAGTTGCTCATGTTCATACTCAAAAGGGTCTAGCAGAATCATTGATTAAACACCTCCAATTAATAGCTAGACCATTGCTAATGAGGACAAAACTTCCCCTTTCAGTGTGGGGACATGCTATTTTGCATGCAACAGCACTTGTGCGCATAAGGCCAACCAGTTATCATGAAGTCTCCCCATTAAAGTTGCCTTTTGGTCAGGAGCCAAATATTTCCCATCTAAGAATTTTTGGATGTGTGGTATATGTTCCAATTGCTCCACCACAACACACAAAGATGGGTCCCCAAAGAAGGTTGGGAGTATATGTTGGTTATGAATCTCCTTCTATTATTAAATTCGGGAGCCTATGACAGGAGATTTGTTTACAACCAGATTTGTTGATTGTCATTTTAATGAATCAGTTTTTCCAATATTAGGGGGAGAAAATAAACGGCTAAAAAAAGAGATAGATTGGAACTTATTATCTATATCTCATTGGATCCTAGTACAAATCAATGTGAACAAGAAGTTCAAAAGATCATGTATATGCAATTCGAGTTGCATTTACCAACCTTCCACGGGTTACCAAATCGCATACTCTAGCTGTAAATGCTCCAATTCGAGTTGATGTCCCAGCTGGACAGTATGATAATTCAAATGAGTCTAGGCTACGCCTTAAACTTGGTAGACCAATCGGTTCCAAGGATAAAAATCCGAAAAAGGAAAAGAGCAAATGATCAAGTTGATCATAACATAAAGGTAATTGCTCAAGAGGATCATAAATACATAGTAATTGATAATACCTCAAAAGAGGTTCTAGTACCTGGAAATGATGAAAATGAAGAGATCTCAATAAGTTATGTCTCTATGGGAAAAAAGGTGGAACCGAAATAACGTTGTTGTTAACAACAGTTTTGCATATAATGTTGCAGTTGACATAATTCAACAAGATGAGGATCTTGAGCCAAAATCTTTCGATGAATATAGACAAAGAAATGATTGGCCAAAATAGAAAAGTGCAATTCAGGCAGAATTGGTTTCACTCGAAAAACGTGAAATTTTCGGACCCTTCAGAAGGGCTAATAAATTGCTTCCCTTCAGAAGTACTTTTCAAAATAAGGTGGTTTTAGAAGCTTGGACAAATAAACTATTAATCTATTACAATTGTAAAGGTTGTTATTAAGGAAAAACTAAAACATTAGAGTAAATTATTTTTAAATATAAAAGAAAGATATTTTCTTTAAGTTATATAAACTAATAAGCAAATAATAGCATCTAACTGGCCGGGATTTATTAACACCGAACACGATGATAATTATAAGTTTGAGATTTGCGTTTGGCGTGTATGTTAATTAATGATGGGATATGGTAACATTAGAATAATGAAGAATTAATGAGGCGATTAAGGGTGAGATTGTCTTGTTCTCATTATTTTTTGCCAAAAGCTAAGATTCTCTATTTATTAGACTATAATCTAAATATGACGGTCTAAGGATCAATGTATCTTACTATTGTTAATTATTAGTATAGCCAAATCTCTTTAAAACAATCTCGTTTATTCCTAATTTATTTGGATATTATAGAGAAGTGTTGTTATAGATAATATATATTATAACATAATACAAAAATTGGTTTCGAAAAAACTTGGTTTTTATACAAAATTATTGTTATATAGGAATGCTGTTATAGAGAAGTTTGACTGTATATATGTAAAATTACTAACTCCATCATCTTAATTTGTTTGAGGCTACTCAACTTGACATAGAGTTCTCTCTAAAAATTTCTTTCCTTCTACACTACCTTCAAACTCCCTTTTGTATAGGGTAAAATATGTTATGCTATGTTGTCGCCCAAAAAAAGGACACGTGAAACCTAAGACGGGGATAGCCAAAACGAAAGCCTGTCTGTCACCGAAAAAAATAACGCTCATAAGGATGCAATAAATACTCTTCGCTCGATAACATTTAATGGAGAGTATTCTACAGCATTAGGTACATTACCGTTACAAGGAATATGGCATTTATACTCATTGTTACATCTTCATCAATGACCCTCATAATTAACATTAAAGAAGAGAACGATCGTAGGACCTCCTTTCCTAGACGTGCTATAAATAGTGAGCTTTGTTATCGTTGTAAGGACATGAATTTTCTGGCAAACTGGTATTACAATCTACTGAAAGCACTATTCAATTTTACCTTCTTATTTTCTATTTTTGTTCTTTTTACTAGTGCGTCCGGAGGCTTCACTACCAGAGTTTTTATTTCTGTCAGTTCGTCTTCCTATCAAGGCTAAGTGTTATATATTTCTTCAAATATCTTGTTATTTCAGGATCGAATTAATTCACTTGTCTAGAAAATACGTATAAATTCAACTGTACCGGTTTATGGGTAAACAGTTTGTCGCCCAGTGGGGCCTTGACAACCGTGCAATTAAGTTGATCCTTGCCATTTTTACTAATGTATTTTGATTATTTTGTCTTAGAAAACTCACAAAAAATGGCAGATGACGGTGTTAACAACGCGCACGATCCCGAGGTTCAAGGGGATCAACCTCATTTAGACGATTCAATCAGTGACACCTACAATGAGAGGAATGACACCATGCCGGTGCATGACAGGAGATATTCTCGACATGTTCGGGAGGAAACTCCTGATGATGCTGAGGAGGAACATGTCGTTGACGCGGTAAGGGTCCTACAAGAACAACAGGCGATCATTCTAGGCCACCTCACGTGACAAGATAAGGTTATGACAGAGTTGAAGTAGGCTTTGTCAGGGGCTGCAAACAAAGCGAATAGATAAGATCCGGTTCCTCCCGGCGCTCCCGGGAATCAAACAACACAGAGGGTCGATAACAACACCCCGAAGGGAGAAGTTGGCTCCGATAGGGCTGGGGGGAGCAGATCCGGCCCCAATAACAAAAATGATCTCTTCAAGAATGAGCTCTTACGGTTTATAAGGGAAGTGAATACCCGCATGGATAATATCCCGGACGCACCACCGATGCTGAAAAGTCCGGACTCAAAGAAGTATACTCAATTGCTATACAAGCCAAGTGCAATACCAGAATTAATCCCGAAACGGTTTAAAATGCCTGATGTGCCAAAGTATGACAGAACTTCAGACTTTTAGGAGCAACGGTGGTGAAGGGAAATGATTTAGCTCCTCACGAAATTGAATCTATTTTGCTGAAAAAATTTGGATAGACTCTCACGAGGGGAGTCTTGACGTGGTATTCACTGTTACCCGAGCATTCCATAGACTCCTTTGAGATGCTTGTGGTCACTTTTATCAAGGATCGTGCCGGGGCCAGAAAAGTACATGCCCGAAGGACAATATATTCAGGATTGTGCAAAGAGAGTCTGAGTTGCTAAGAGAGTTTGTTACCCGATTCCAGAAGGAGAGAATGTTTCTTCTAGTTGTCCCGAATGAATGGGCGTCGGAAGCATTCACCAAGGGATTGAATCCGAGAAATTCAGACACTTCCCGGATACTGAAGGAAAGCCTGCTTGAGTTTCAAGTACTGACTTGGGTGGATGTCCACAACCGGTATGAATCAAAGATAAGGATCGAGTATGATCATGTTGGCTTTCCATCATCGACAAAAGGATGAGAAAAATCAAACGACGATTTCAACACAGACAGATGTCGCACCCCCTCTTTCCTTACGGAGATCAGGTTTATGACATTCGGTTGACACAACTCTTTCCTTTTGGGAAAGGGGTTTATGTTTTTTAGAGTCGCCACCTAACGATTTTTAAAGGTGCGTTAGGACATCAAAGTGGTTCATTTTCAACTACATTGTTAACCAGAGATAGGGTAAGGGCTTGAAATTATCCTAAGGGGAAGGTGTTAGGCACCCCTCAGGATCCACAAGTGTGGTTCCCGACCAAACAACTGTTGTGAATTTGTACGGCTTAGCAAACAAACAAATAAAGGCTCAAATAAGAGGGGATTTAAGTCTTAAGCATGCAGATGTTTGAAAATAGTAAAGAAGGTTGGATTTTGGAAGGATTAAGATCTAAGCATATAAAGGGTATCCTAGGTTTATAATAATATGGATCACATCAGTACAATACCCGATAATCACTCCTCAAAGAGGGGCTACACATTGTATTATCGTACCGGTCATCATATCCATATTCTACCCTTTCTCACCCCGTAAAAGTAACTAAATCGAGTGTTGGTCTCGACCTCTATTGCATGCTGTTACCCGTCCCTTCCTATCAGTCCCGGAGGAAATTAGGACTCCTATCCTAAAGGGAGATGCTAGGAAGACCCTCATGTTTAAAGGAAAAACACTAAGCGACAAACAAGAAACATATAGGACTGCATTTAAGGGGGATAAACATACAAACAGGAAAAGGCTCAAGTACCTCAACAGATAAGGCAAATAATCAGCATAACTCAAACACAGTTAAAGTCTTTTATTCAGATCCTAAAACATGGTGTCTAAATGATTATAACAAAGAGGCAGATTTCCAATTTTAGCAATTTAATCACCTAAGGATTGCTAGGCGAGGGACAATGTATACTGATTATCTGAATTGTTAAAGGGACTGTTGCAAATTATTACCTACACATGCTGTTCAAGGTTGTTCAGAACACAAAATTGTTGCCAGTTGTTTTAGAGAAACTGAGTGAAGTGTTTTATGCCTTTTACATGCACCAGTAGTTAGACTAGGTGTTGTTAAGCGAGTATGAATGAAATCCTAAAACATGATATCTAATGCACAGGTAGGGATGCAGAATGATGTATATGCAGAATTCTAAGCAGGATTTCTAAATGCTCACAACATTATGGACGATTTCAGAATATGCAAGAGTACAGTTTGTTAGTGTCATCCTAGGGACAGAATTTCTTAGTGCGCATAGCAATATGAAACATGATTGCAGAAGATACCAATCATTAACATTATTTACCTTATCACAGAATTTTCTAAGTGATGAATGACAGTACTGAAACAAGATGCTGAAACTGTGTTCATAAAGCGTAAATAACATGATTTCTAATGCATGATATGCTTTGCACATGTTGATCCTAAACATGATTTCTATTGTGCAAATAAAGAATGTATACCTAATAGCATAGTTTTTACCTTTTAATATTTAAGCATGCATATTTACCCCTCCCTTTTCACTATCCGACCCCAAAGTTGTTTACAATAATTATTACATGCCATTTGCATGAGTTACATAATTGAATAATGAAAAGAAGAAGTTATAATATAGGGAGCCTACTGATAGGCCCAGAATCTCCAGAATGCCTCAATGCCACTGATGTTCACAGCCTTTTATATAATCCAGGTGTGTTAGAGTTCCCTAAGGATCTCAAAGGATCCGGGGCAGTGCTCACACCCAGATTTCCATAACCATACTGAGTAAGTGCAGTGTGGAAAGGTCAAATCTTGTGTCAAAGTTCAGAGGGAGCTCAAGGATCCCAAGGCAATGCTCACACAAGAGGGGAATAGCCTAATGTCTAAGAGTATATGTGAGAGTGCTTGACATAGTTTTGAGAGAGTTGAGTTGAAAAAGCAGTTTCTGAAAATAGCTTTCTAAATAAGTTTTGAAAAGAAACAACGGAAGATTTCATTCTAACATTTTGAAAGGGAAGAGGACAGAACAATCAGAGTAACAACTACAAAACAAACACATAGTAAGAACAAAGTCATTTCAACAGACACAACATGGGAAGAAGGGAGTTGGGGACAAATAAGATACACATAGGTATAGATTTGCATACAAGTTAGCACCAGAGAAGTACTAAGGCATTACAACACTTAACAATCAAAAAACAGTTTCTTCATAAAGAGGTTCAGGCCAGAAACTAACAGAATCAGATTGAGGGGTGTGCTAGGGGAGATAACACGCTGAATCTAAGGGAGGATATGACATCTTAAATATCTTACTAGTAAAGTGAAAGTAGACATTCTAATTACAGGGTACATAACAGAACCATAAGTAAAAGCATAGTAGAAATAGAAGGAACTGCAATACCAAAAGAAACATATTGTTTTGAAGCTTTAAGTTAAACTGAAAACATACCAGTTAAAGGAGAATAAGCACAAAGTGGAAGGTAGGAGAGAAAAATAGTTAGCCTTGGCTTGCAGCAGGCTAACTTAGAACAGTAATAAGTAGCACAGAAAAAAAGCAGAAAGCTTTTAGTTGTGAGAGAGAGCTTTTGAACTAGTGTGTGTTCGTGTCCTATGCTAATGAGAGAGTAGAGTATATATAGTTTTGAAAATCGGCAGAAAATAAGGTAACAAATAAAGGTTCACCACAATCATGGAAGAATACACCAATTAGGATCAAATAACGGTTAAGACTTCCTTGAATTAAGGAGTCATGGTTCAAACGACAATCAACAGTAATAAACAAGGAAAGAAATCATTGGAAAGTTGATGTTATCGTATAAGAAGTAGTAAAAGTATATGGTATGTGATTAAGACTAAATGCAGAATATCCTAATTAAGGAGAGTGCATATGTGAATCAATTTTACAGCCTTATTCATAAGAATAAGGCAGGACACAGTTTAATTCCGGAAAACAGTAAGAGAATCCTCGAATGAGGTCCTAATCCCAGGGAATCAGTACCAATCAAGGAGAATATCACACACATAAGGAAATACTCGAAACCAGAATATTGTGTAAAAAGCAATAAAGAACTAATCACAATTATTCAGAGATTCAAAATGGTAAAATAGTATTGGAATAACACATATTGAGCAGGGTTAGGAACCCTAATCACGCAAATTAGGGATCCTCATAGGAATCATTAGAGATTTAGTAGAATAGACAGAATAAGAAACATCAGAAAACCCTAACGGCAAGCAAATAACACCAGGAATCATAGAGTATACATGAAAGCAAAGTAGTCATGGTAGAACAGGTAAACATTCTCGCAAATAAACTCAGACTCATAGACTGACCCCAGAAAATTTAGGGCTTTCTATCAAAATGAATCAAACAAAACAGGAAAGACTCAAATAATGTTTAAACACGATAGAATCATGAAATAATACTAATAAACAAGAAAAAGAACTGTTTTGTAAGGATTTTAAAACCTTAGTTTTGAAAAGCGAAGAATCGTTTTGGGAAACAGGAATATCTTAAAGGAAAACATGGAAAACCCTCCTAATACGTATAGATCTGTTACAGATCTAAAAGAATCATAACGTTTAAAGTTAGGGTTTCCAAAGAGAACCCAGAAAAGAGGAGGAAAACTCAAAATATTACCGGTTTCAAATGGAAAGTGTAAAGATCTTACTCGGACGACCATGGATGGCCGGAAAAAAAATGTAATGAGATCAGAGATGGTAGTCTAACCGCCTCTGGTTCACTTGAGAACCCCCAAACGGTGACACAAGGCGAAGGATGGAGCCATAAGGCTGGTGAGAGGTGAAACCTCCATGGTTTATGGTGAGGAGGTGGACAGAGAAGGGAGAGACAAAGCTTAGGGACGAAGGTTCTAGAGAGAGGTGAGAGCATTCAGAGAGGTAGGTGAGAAGTGAGATGGGGAATGAAACGGGGGGGAGGGGGGTAGTCTTTAGGAATTAATATGGTAAGGATTAATCTAGGTCGTTGATTTGAATTAATCAACGGCTCAGACCGAATGAGGGATTGGGCCGGGTATTTTGTGAGGGCTGGGCTGGGTAGTTGGGCTAGTTAAATGGGTTAGGGGTCCGGATTAATTAGGCTAGAATTAAAAAAAGTGGCTAATTGTTAAATACCCCATAAAATAGATAAATAATTTATAAAAATGGCTAATAATTATAAGAAATCAAATTGATGATTAATAGAGTAAATTAAAATGATTAATTAGTATTTAAAACATGAATAACTAATTATAGAGTAAAAAATAGTATAAAACATATGATTGGGCTATATTGCAAAGTTATTGCAATCATAGCCATAGAATGCTAATTTGGCTATATTGTGAAATCATTTGTAATGCAATTTTATAATTAATTATTAGAAATAAAAACACTGGATGGATTAATAAAAACATGGTAAAATTATAGAAAAGTACCAATTGCTATAAAAGCATGTTTTTAAAGGTAAATATGCAAGTTAAAATAGTTTGAGGAAACAATTGGGTATCAACAATTGTCCCTCTTTACTCGGGAAGGATGAAAGAGTTGTCGGGTAAAGATATGATGGCCAATTTTGACCGAGTGAAATGGTTTGAAGAGTTTTAGGCCGCACCCTAGTTTTTGAGTTGCTTACATATCACTGGTTTTACAAGAATCAGGTTGTATATAGTTCAGGAGTCATCGGTGAAGTATACCGATGAAGTTTCTTACAAGAACAGACGCAATATTTGGGACTGATTGAATAAGTGGCTTACGTGGTTAGGAGAGCTGGAGTGGAAACGCTCCTGCCGGGGTTGCAGTTTGCTCGCCGGATTACCTGCAAATAAATAATACAAGCATATATTGTGCGTAATTTAAACATGATGCAAATTCCCGTTGGACCATGAATGATGTCTTTGGACGGTTAGTGATGACGTCCTCCGAACCATGTCGCCTTTGAATAATGATACGCAGAGGTTGGAAGAGATCCTCAGGCCATGGCATGGTGTTCTCGGGCCATGAAAATGGTGCCTCCAAACGATGACGCCTTTGGATGAGTTGGCGATATTTTAGCCCATGCGGATGCAATAGAATGATGCTGACGAGACAGAGCTTAGTCTTGCGAATAAAAGGGAAGAGCTTAGCCGGAAAGGAAAGTGAAGTAAATAGTGCTTGAGACAGCGGTTAGTCTCGAAAGGTAAATTGGAGGCAGAGCTTAGCCTCGGAAGGAAGAATGGTAGCCTTATGCAATGATGTAGATGGAGGTAGAGCTTAACCTCGGAAGGCAGAATGGTAGCCTTATGCAATGCGGATGGAGAAGTGCTTAGTCTTGGAAGGCAGAATGGTAGCCTTATGCAATGATGCAAATGCAGATGGAGACATCGTTTAGTCTCGGAAGGCAGAATGGTAGCCTTATGCAATGATGTAGATGGAGGTAGAGCTTAACCTCGGAAGGCAGAATAGTAGCCTTATGTAATGCAGATGGAGACAGTACTTAGTCTCGGAAGGCAAAATGGTAGCCTTATGCAATGATGGAAATGCAGATGGAGACATCGTTTAGTCTCGAAAAGCAGAACTGTAGCCTCATGCAATGATGCAAATGTAGAAGGAGATAGCGTTTAGTCTCGGAAGGCAGAATGGTAACCTTATGCAATGATGTAGATGGAGACAACGTTTAGTCTCGAAAGGCGGAATGCTATCCTTATGCCAGAAATAAAATGACAGTAGGAATTCTTAGCTGGTGATGAATTGCGGCATTGTGATTATTGAGAGCATTGCGACTGCGGAGCATTGAGGCATGTGCGAACGTCGGCAAGTGCGGTAGTTTTGAGAGTCGTATTTTGGACAACGTTTGTCCCCTGGGCGGACAGTTCGTTTAGGGATTTTGCAACCTTAGTGCCTGCAACCAAAGAAAGATCGTGAGTTTTATAAATGGGAGGGGGGTTAGTTCGTATCCCCGCTGGCTTTTCTTGATTTGCTGGGCTCGATCTGCCCAATTTCAAATTGCAGGGAAAAAATGAAATTTTTATTGAATTGTGACTGAACCCATATGGCTGCCAACGTATCCCCTCTTAAACGGGAATCAGATTAGGCGTAGTTCAATTTACATCATTGAGAAAGCATAAAGATTACACATAGTAGCATTTGACTGCATCTGAATTGATTGGCTTTGGCCAGATTTCTCCGTCCATTTCTGCGAGTATAAGTGCTCCTCATGTCAGTACCCGGCGGACCCTGCAAGTTGGGAGAGAACTTCCCTTTGGCTTCGTCTTGATGTGGAAAGATCTTCTTCAGCACCAGCTGCCCTGGTGTGAACTGTCTAGACTTGACTCTCTTGTTGAAGGTTCGGGCCATTCTTTTCTGATAGAGTTGACCATGACAGACTGCATTCATTCTCTTTCCGTCTATGAGGGCTAGTTTCTCATAACAGCTCTTTACCTGTTCTGCGTTGCTGAGCTCAGCTTCTTGTATAATTCTTAGAGATGAAATCTCAACTTCGGCAGGAATAACAGCCTCAGTACCATAAACTAGCATATAGGGAGTTGCCCCTGTTAAGGTGCGAACTGTGGTGCGATATCCCAATAAGGCAAATGATAACTTCTCGTGCCACTGCTTGTGCCTTTCTATCATCTTTCTTAGTATCTTCTTGATGTTTTTGTTGGCGGCTTCTATAACTCCATTCATCTGAGGTCTGTAAGCTGTGGAATTATTGTGTTTGATCTTGAAAGCCTCGCACATAGCTTTCATCAGGTCACTGTTGAGATTGGAACCATTGTCGGTGATGATTGACTCAGGAATCTCGAATCGACAAACAATATGGTCACGGACAAATTCTGCCACGACTTTCTTAGTCACTGCTTTGTAGGATGTTGCTTCGACCCATTTGGTGAAATAGTCGATGGCTACCAGAATGAACATGTGTCCGTTGGAGGCGGTAGGATCGATTGGTCTAATAACGTCCATGCCCCAGGCGACGAACGACCATGGTGAGCTTGTTGCATTGAGCTTGTTTGGAGGTATCTTTATCATATCTGTGTGTATCTGACAACAGTGGAATTTCCGGACATACTGGATGCAGTCCGTTTCCATACTCATCCAAAAGTAACCAGCTCGGAGTATCTTCTTTGCCAGAAAAAAACCATTCATATGTGGGCCACAGGTCCTAGCATGAATCTCCTATAGCAGCTTGGATGCTTCCTTTGCGTCGACACAATGTAATAATCCCAAATCGGGAGTCCTCCTATATAGGATTCCTCCACTGTGAAAGAAGTTGTTGGATAGTCTTCGAAGTGTGCGTTTCTGAGTGGGATTCGCAAGCTCTGGGTAATCTTCTTTTGCCAAATACTCCTTGATGTCATGAAACCAAGGATTTCCATCTCCTTCTTCTTCCACATGGGCACAATAAGCTGGCTGATTATGGATCTTTACGGGAATAGGATCAATGAAATTCTTGTCTGGGTGTTGGATCATTGAGGACAAAGTAGCCAATACATCGGCGAACTCATTTTGGATTCTGAGAATATGCCGAAATTCTATCTTCGTGAACCTATTTCTTAATTCCTGCACATGGTGCAGATACGGCAGTATCTTGGAATTCTTAGTAGCCCACTCTCCTTGTACCTGATGTATCAGCAAATCTGAGTCACCAATCACTAACAGCTCCTGGACGTTCATGTCAATGGCCATGTTGATCCCTAAGATACAGGCTTCATACTCTGCCATATTGTTCGTGCAGGGGAATCTGAGTTTGGCAGATACCGAATAATGATGACCAGTTTATGATATTAGGACTGCTCCAATGCCAATTCCCTTGAAGTTCGCTGCTCCATCGAAGAACATTCTCCAACCGTCATAGGATTCTGCAATGTCTTCTCCTATGAATGATACCTCTTCATCAGGAAAATACATTTTCAGAGGTTCTTATTCTCCGTCTACAGGGTTCTCAGCAAGATGGTCTGCCAGTGCTTGTCCCTTGACTGCTTTCTGAGTCACATAGATAATATCGAACTCACTCAGTAGGATTTGCCATTTGGCTAGCTTGCCAGTGGGCATGGGCTTCTGAAAGATATACTTCAATGGGTCCATTCTCGATATGAGATACGTTTCCACATAAGTAATGCCTCAGATTCTGAGCTACCCAAGTCAAAGCACAACAAGTGCGTTCCAATAGAGAATATCTGGCCTCGTACGGAGTGAAATTCTTGCTGAGATAATAAATGGCTTTCTCCTTTCTTCCTACTTTCATCGTGCTGCCCCAGAACGCAGCCGAAAGCTCCATCTAACACTGCAAGGTAGAGTAACAGAGGTCTACTTGGCTCAGGCGGTACCAAGACTGGTGGTGTTGACAGGTTTGCCTTGATTTTGTTGAAATATTTTTGACAATCATCGGTCCACTTTGTTGCGGCGTCCTTCTTCAGCATCTTGAAGATCGGCTCACAGATAACTGTAGACTGTGCTATGAATCGGCTGATGTAATTAAGTCTCACCAAGAAACTCATCACATCTTTCTTGTTCATTGGAGGTGGTAGTTCTTGAATGGCTTTGACCTTTGACGGATCCAATTCTATCGCTCGGCGGTTGACAATGGACCCGAGCAACTTTCCAGCAGGAACCCCGAATGCATACTTCACGGAGTTCAGCTTCAAATTGTATTTCCGCAACCTTTTGAAGAACTTTCTCAAATCTTCCATGTGGTCAGTGGCTTTCCTAGACTTGATAATAACATCATCCACGTATACCTAGATCTCCGTGTGAATCATGTTGTGGAAGATGGTGGTCATAGTCCTCATGAGGTGGCCCCTACATTCTTCAGGCTGAATGGCATCATCTTGTAACAGTACACTCCGCACTACATAATAAAAGCCAATTTCTCATCATCTTCCTCATCCATCCAGATCTGATGATAACCAGCGAAGCAATCCACGAATGATTGTGGTTCATGCTTGGCGCAATTGTCAATCAGGATATGTATATTTGGAAAAGAGAAGTCGTCTTTCGGATTAGCCCGGTTGAGATCCCGGTAGTCGACACAAACTCTGACCTTCCCATCCTTCTTTGGTACTGGCACAATGTTGGCTAACCATGTCGGGTACTCAACTACGCTGAGAACCTTGGCGTTGATCTGCTTGGTGATTTCTTCTTTTATTTTCAAACTCATGTCGGGTTTGAACTTCTTGAGCTTTTGTTTTACCGGTGGACACATCAGATTGGTTGGCGATTTGTGAGCCAAAATGGACGTACTTAGACCAGTCATGTTGTCATACGAACAGGGGAATATGTCCTCATACTCCTTTAGAAATTATGCATATTCTTTCTTTTCTGACGGCAACAAATGAATGCTGATTCGTGTTTCCTTGATGTTTTATGAATCTCCCAGGTTGATGATTTCAGTCTCGTCTAGGTTGGACTTAGGTCTATTCTCAACTTCTTTTACAATCTCGTCAGGTATGTCATCTTCTTCTAAATCCACGCCTGCTTGCTGCGTTGTCTCGTTGCATGTCACAGTCATCGGTTCATCAAGACAAGTATTAGTAATGCTGCATAGGTAAAGTAATGAGAGAAAAAATGATAGCAATAAATATTGATTCATAAGAAAAATTAAAAAAAATGCTTTAGATAAATTTAATGATTGTTTTGAATATTGAATATCTTGCTGCAAGAATTAAAATGCGAAAAAGGAAATCATTTTGTAAAGAAAAACAATGAATAGCGCTCGTTTTAGCCTTGCTACCCCGAGGCTCGTCGGGCTTTGGTTGTCCTGACAGTCCAATTCTTGAGGTACGTCCCTCTGCTCACAGCCTGTGTGGAAGGGCCTTCCTCCCCCTCCTCCTCGTGAATAAGACAACAGTCCATATCACTGTCTTCCAAAAACAAGTTCCTCATTGCTGCAAGTGCTTCTTCTTCGTATGATCCATAAATAACGTCGGCCTATTGGAAGGTCTGCTCCAAATGCGGTATTGGTTGCTCCAAAGGGTAATAAGGACTGTGCCATGGTGGCGACCAATTTTTTAATTCTTCCCAAGTGTATTTGTATCCCAAACCGAAAGTGGTGTCGTGCTTCTTGAGTTTGATAGGTTTGGAGATCCCCTAAAGGTTCTTTCCGAGTCCTTTACCTGGCTCGTACCCTCACCAATTCATCATGCTTTCAATCTTGCGATCCCACCATTTGTCTTTGTCGATAGTGTTGACCCGTTCAATGTGGTGGTAAGTGTCTCCGCCTGGCTTCCTTCTTCCTTCAGTCACTGGGATAGTCTGGCGACTGTAAATAGGGTTGCTACCGTCTCCATGAATAATCACCTCTTGGTGATTCCACTCGAACTTTACTGCCTGATGTAGCGTTGATGCTACGGCCCCAACATCATAGATCCAGGGTCGTCCCAATAACAGATTGTAGGACGCTGGCACATCTATCACTTGGAAGTCCACCTCGAACCAGGTTGGCCCCATTTGCAGGCATAGGCTGATCTCACCAGTGGTGGACCTCTGAGATCCATCGAAGGCTTTCACGTTGATCGCTCCATCCTTTATCTCATGAAAACCTTTACCCAATTTCTTGAGCGTTATCAGCAGACAGATCTTAAGACTGGATCCCCCATCGATCATGATTCCGGTGATGAAATAATCTTCACATTGCACAGTGATGTGCTGTGCTTTGTTATGGCCCAACCCTTCAGGAGGCAGCTCGTCCTCATAGAAAGTAATCTTGTGACTCTCCAACACTTGTCCCATCATATTAGCCATTTCTCCACTAGTGATGTTGTTTGGCACATAGGCTTCATTCAACACCTTCTATAAAGCATTCTTGTGTGTCTCATAATTTTGCAGCAAAGAGATGATGGATATTTGTGTTGGTACTGTTCAGCTGGTTGATGACCGAATACTCCTTGGCAACTTTCCTCCAAAGGTCGTTCGGACCTTTCTCGATAATGGGAGGCCGATTGGAAGCCTGCCTGCTGGATTCAACCAGATGTTTAGTGGTATAGACTCTACCAGTTCTTGTTATACCCTACGCTGCAACAGTTTATTCAGTCTTGACTTTGCCTTTCCTTCTTGCCTCGGCTATATAGTCCCATGGTACACCATTTGTATAGAAGGGTGGCGTGGTCGACATCGCCACTGGAATTGGTATGGCTATCCTTACTTCAAGTGGAACATGTTCCTTGGGTGGCAAGACAGTAACCTCAAATGGTGCAGGTGCATTTGCCGGAGACACGAACTCAACTTCAATCAATACTGGTGTCTTTGCAGGTGACGCTGCTTCAAACTCAAGAGGCATGGACATATTTACCTCATCATCCTCAAACAGTTGAATCTGGACTATGATCGAGTTGAGAGTGACTACAGGTTTCTTTGGATCATTGCCTTCTGCGATCAACCCGATTGATCCCTCGGGGTCCCAATCATCTTCTATTTCAATCAAGTGGATTCCTCCACCCTTATGGTCCGGAAGAGGATTGTTGCGGACATTTGGAGCCGATTCCTTTTCCACGATGACCTTGTTGTCAATCAGGGATTGTATCTTGTCCTTCACATTCATGGTGTGCCCCTTCATGCCGGAGTGGTATGCACAGAACTTGTTTGGGTTGACCCATTGGGAAGGATTCTCAGGGGTTACAACAGGGATGAGGGTGACATAACCAGCAACTTTGAGCTTCTCATACAGCTGGTCGATGGGTTCAGCGATGGCGGTATACTATTTTGGAGGTATGCGATCAAAATTAGGACGAGGTCTAGGGAAGTTTTGATGGGTAGGGGTGATTAGTAATGAGATGGTTGAGAATTGTAAGTGTGGTAGACAGGAGCGAGTTGAGAGTATGTGGGTGAAACAAGTTGATATGTCGGTGGTGGAGGTCATTGATAAGTTGGTGATGGAGCTTGGTATGAGGTTGGTTGATATGTGAGTGGAGGTGTTGGGTAAGTTTGGTATTTGAGTGGGGATTTGGTTCTTTGTGCAACTATTAAGGCTCCCGCATCTCTTTTCTTAGACACACCACCTGACTGCAAAGCGTTGTTTGTAGCTTGCAAGGCTTCAAAATTTGTGACCATACCGCTCTTGATACCTTCTTCAATCCGTTTACCTAATTTGATAATGTCGGAGAACTTGTGTTCTCAATCATCATCAACCGTTCATAGTATTGCGGGTCCTGGGCCCGGACAAAGAACTTGTTCATCGGCTCCTCTTCTAAGGCGGGTCTGACCTTGGCAGCTTCGAACCTCTAATGAGTAGCGTACTCGCGAAATGTCTCTGTGGGCTTCTTTTTCAAATTCTGAATAGAACACGTCTGGTGAATTCTCTGTATTGAACCTGAATCTGTCCATAAAGTCAGATGCCATGCTCACCCAATTCGACCACTTCTTGGGATCTTGGTTGATGTACCAAGACAACACATCTCCTTTCAAGATCCTTATGAACAGCTTCATGCAGATCCTTTCATCCTTCCCTACTCCAACCAGCTTGTCACAATAAGTTCTCAGATGGACCCTTGGATCACCCGTACCATCAAACATTTCAAACCTAAGAGTTTGTATCCCTTAGGCAGTTCGACATCGGGCTGGATCACCCGTACCATCAAACATTTCAAACCTAAGAGTTTGTATCCCTTAGGCAGTTCGACATCGGGCTGTATGCAGAGGTCCTCATAGTTCAACCCTTCGACTCCCTTGATTCCCTCGATGCCTTGAACCCGGCTGGTCAGCTTCCTAAGTTCCCCGGCCAAGTTCTTGATAAGCAGGTCCTTTTCGTCATACTCAGGTGTGTATGTGATAGGGGGAGTGGAGTGTGGCATGGTCTCCACGTAGATGGGATTGTTATGGTGGCGTGGCACATGAGTGTGGAAATGGTCATTTGTGGAATTCTGAGGTTCGGGGATAAGCAGTAGAGTGTTGTTTGGAGTATGGCAGGCATTGTAGTGTGCTGGAAGAGTTTGGTTCTTTGGTGGTGTGGTGTGATGATGAGTTGCGGGATGATTTTTCTACTTTGGGATGTTTTGAGGACGTGTAGGATTCAGGATGTTGACGTTTGGGACGTTGAGGGAGAATGAGAGGTTTGCCAGATTCCGAACTTGATCAAGCTCTTCTTGAAACTTTGACAACTTCCGTTCCAGTTGCGACACAGTTTCATTTTGAATCCGAATAACCTGGCCATCAGTAGCCTCTACCCGTTCAACCACATTCTCATTTCTGTTGTTGCTTGAATCTTCCATTTTCTTTTTGCCTATGTTCTTGCCTTTGGGAGTATTAAGAGGAGGAGGGGGTGGAGGGCACCTGGATCTTTTAAGACAGGATGATGATGCCAGAGTGCATGAACTAACCTTTGGGGAGGGGAATAAATAAATAAAGAAAGAGGAAAACAAAAACAAAAGGTAGCCAAGTCAGTGAGGATTATGAAAAGTATTGCGGTATTTAAACACATAGTGTGGGAATGTAAAGAGCGTCCTAATTTGGGGACTTCTTTTGTGCCCGAGGTAGGCCTAGCGACAAATTGATTTGGAGAACTTAAGATGCTAAATGCCTCATTTTATTGATAAGAAAATAGACGAATCCCAAAACGACACTAAATAAACAGGAAGTAAAGGTCACTAATGGCCATTGGCCTTATTACATTGATAAAGTAAAAGAAAGACATTCCTATCTACTTGGTCCCAGAAGGACCTTCCCTAGACTCGAAATTCTTGTTTCCCTCGTACATTTTCCCCAACTAGTGAAGTCTTAGCAACAGGTATGCTCTGGCTTGATGTCCTCCGTCGGTCCCTTCAGCCTTTTAACAGTCTTCAATCCTTTTGAGAAATTTTTCCTCCAGCTCCACTATGCCTCGCTCCAAATACCCTAACCTTTTGTTGGTGCTGATAGCCATATCCTTCCATTCCTTGATCAGTTTCTTTCTAGACTCATGTATTTCGCAGTGCTCATCCTCACACTATGCGCAGCTGGTTGTTTTTGACTTGTGCCTCGGCCTTTTCATCTATAACCCTGTGGCCCTGAACGAACCCTGTCTCGCTCAGGCCACCCCAATTTTCTGCCAACCAACCAGGATAGGAAGGGGTACAACCGACATGATATCTTTCTGGCTCAATGGTGTCCTTCTCTATTACAATCTTGCAGTGCCACATGTGCTGGGGTTGGCACTTGTGAGGACTATCGTCATTTTGGAAGTCAACTCAAAGATGGCTCATCTTGTCGACCCTGGGTATGACTTTCTTCCTACCCGCTTTCCTCATAACTCGAAGAGGGACGTAAGGGTATGTTCCTCTTAGACCAATTAGTATTAGGAACGGCGCATCTCTAGAACGGTCGATGAACTCCTCTGTCAGAAACCACTCGAACATCCACTGAACCTGTTCTTCAGTCAAATTATCAAAGAGCTCGACCCATCCTTTGGCGTTCTCAGGCTGAGCAAACATGTCGGGGATGTAATTCATTCGCTTTGGATGGTGGAAAGCGATGTGGTCATCCCAAACTCTTCGATGAATTTCTTGTCGGTATTCGCCCTTTTAGAGATGTTCCATGAGCCAAAGAGGAAGTAGTAGATTGCAGCCTTCGAAGTGTCTTGCCCCTCGTTGAACCTTTCCCAAGGCTCGATATATGTCTGCAATGATCATGGGCACAATGCTGAAGTTTTTCTCACCAATTCCTTCCATTAATGTCTTGGTTACCATGGCTAGTCTAGTGTGGATTCTCTCCTTCTTTATTTGAAACACAATCAGACCCAAGAAGCAAAACATGAAGACGAATACTCTACGATGGATGTGTCCCAAGGATGTGACGGATAACTCGTCGTGGTAGGTACGGTATGATTTGTTGTGACCGTACCTTTCGTACAAGTAGTCAAAAGGGATGTATGACTTCTTTAAGCATGCCAGTTCTGCATTCTTCTTCAGACCCATCATTTTGAGAAAACCTTTGACTGTGCGGTTCTCAGGCATTAGCAACCCAGGGGTTTCCCATACTAGGCCAGCCAGTCCTCCTATTTCCTCTAGCAAATGTGTCATTTCAGTGTCCCCAAAGTGAAACACGGACCTTTCACAATCCTAGAACAGGGTAGCAGCCTCTATTATCATGTTGTTAGGCTGGATTTCTAGGAGAGATGGTAGATTTCCCAAGTATTTTCTGACGAGATTTTTTTCACTAGAATGTAAATCCTCCCACCAACTTAGCAATCTTGGATGGATATTGGAGACCATGCTGAATCTGGGGACTTCGTGCCTCATTTTTCTGCAAGGAAAACAAGGTTAGGCCCTTACCCCCACAAGACTCGACTATTTAACATCATCAATTAGCATAAAGCGTTTAGTTCTCCAAATAAATGCACAGAACATGATGATGTCTGTTTGGATTTAGGGAAACCCAGTGGAATTTTGGATAAGGCCATATTAAAAGCTATCGTGCGGACCACACTTTAGCCTGACTAGGTTTGACCATGATGCATGAAACAACATAACGGAATAAGTTTTCTATGAGATTTTAGACTGGTACCCTCGAGCGGACAACTCAAGGGGGAAAGGCACGGAACCGTCGACTACACCGCTGATTGACTAGTTTTACCGCAAATAAGCCTTTCCGAATTTAGGGGGTAATAATATAGGAAGAGCGCAACCACTCATCAAGCGTTGCTATAGTATTTTCTTTGGCACGAGTGGAGTATGAATGTTGAGCATGATTATGCAATAATGAATAAGCATTAAAAATATGTTGTCATGTATTTGCACATTAGGAAAGGAGTAAATACAACAATTTATAATTTAAAAGCGGTTACAAAGGAAGGAAACAAAAAAATCATGTCAGTTACTTTGGACGAAAAAAAATAAATGCTTAGAGAAATAGATAAGTAATTGCACATAAGGGAAATGGGAAGAGGTACAAATTCACAAAGCAATTTGAAAATGGTAAAAGCCTAAAAGTTCCCCAGCAGAGTCGCCATGCTGTCGCGCCCTATCTTTCCTTGAGGAGATCGGGTTTATGTTATTCGATTGAGACAACTCTTTCCTTTTGTGAAAAGGTCTTTTTTTAGATTCGCCACCTAAGGATTTTTAAAGGTGCGTTAGGACACCAAAGGGGTTCATTTACAACTACGTTGTTAACCAGAGATAGGGTAAGGGCTTGAAATTATCCTAAGGGGAAGGTGTTAGCCTGTTAGGCACCCCTCAGGATCCACAAGTGAGGTTCCCGGCCAAATAACTTTAGTGAATTTGTACGACTTAGCAAACAAACAAATAAAGGCTCAAATAACAGGGGATTTAAGTCTTAAGCATGCAGATGTTTGAAAATAGTAAATAAGGTTAGATTTTGAAAGGATTACAATGTAAGCATATAAAGGGTATCCTAGGTTTATAATAATATGGATCACATCAGTACAATACCCGACAATCACTCCTCAAAGAGGGGCTACACGTGGTATTAACGTACCGATCATCATATCCATATTCTATCCTTTCCCACCCCGTGAAAGTACCTAAATCGAGTGTTGGTCTCGACCTCTATTGCATGCTGTTACCCGTCCCTTCCTATCAGTCCCGGAGGAAATTAGGACTCCTATCCTAAAGGGAGATGCTAGGCAGACCCTCAGGTTTAAAGGCAAAACACTAAGTGACAAACAAGAAACATATAGGACTGCATTTAAGGGGGATAAACATACAAACAAGAAAAGGCTCAAGTACCTCCACAGATAAGGCAAATAAGCAGCATGACTCGAGCACAGTTAAAGTCTTTGATTTAGATCCTAAAAAATGGTGTCTAAATGATAATAACAAAGAGGCAGATTTCCAATTTTAGCAATTTAATCACCTAAGGCTTGCCTAGGCGGGAGACAATGTATACTAATTATCTGAATTGTTAAAGGGACTGTTGCAAATTATTACCTACACATGCTGTTCTAGGTTGTTTAGAACACAGAATTGTTGCCAATTGTTTTAGAGAAACTGAGTGAAGTATTTTATGCCTTTTACATGCACCAGTAGTTAGACTAGGGGGTGTTAAGCGGGTATGAATGAAATACTAAAACATGGTATCTAATGCACAGGTAGGGATGCAGAATGATGCATATGCAGAATTCTAAGCAGGATTTCTAAATGCTCACAACATTATGGACGATTTCAGAATATGCAAGAGTACAATTTGTTAGTGTCATCCTAGGAACAGGATTGCTAAGTGCGCATAGCAATATGAAACATGATTGCAGAAGATACCAATCATTAACATTATTTACCTTATCACAAAATTTTCTAAGTGATGAATGACAGTACTAAAAAAAGATACTGAAATAGTGTCCATAAAGCCTAAATAGCATGATTTCTAATGCATGATATGCTTTGCACATGTTCATCCTAAACATGATTTCTATTGCGCAAATATGGAATGTAAACCTAATAGCATGGTTTTTAACTTTTAATATTTATAGCATGCATATTTATCACTATCCGACCCCAGAGTTGTCTACAACAATTATTACATGCCATTTGCATGAATTACATAATTGAATAATGAAAGGAAGAAGTCATACTATAGGGAGCCTACTGATAGGCCCAGAATCTCCAGAATGCCTCAATGCCACTGATATTCACAACCTTTTATATAATCCAGGTGTGTCAGAGTTCCCTAAGGATATCAAAGGATCCCGGGCAGTGCTCACACCCAGATTTCCATAACCATACTGAGTAAGTGCAGTGTGGAAAGGCCAACTCTTGTGTCAAAGTTCAGAGGGAGCTCAAGGGTCCCAAGGCAGTGCTCACACAAGAGGGGAAGAACCTAATGCCTAAGAGTATATGTGAGAGTGCTTGACATAATTTTGAGAGAGTTGAGTTGAAAAAGCAGTTTCTGAAAATATCTTTCTAAATAAGTTTTGAAAAGAAACAACGGAAGATTTCATTCTAACATTTTGAAAGGGAAGGGGACAGAACAATCAGAGTAACAACTAAAAAACAAACACATAGTAAGAACAGATTCATTTCAACAGACACAAACAGGGAAGAAGGGAGTTGGGGACAAATAAGATACACATAGGTATAGATTTGCATAAAAGTTAGCACCAGAGAAGTAATAAGGTATTACAACACTTAACAATCAAAAAACAGTTTCTTCATAAAGAGGTTCAGGGCCAAAAACTAACAGAATCAGATTGAGGGGTGTGCTAGGGGAGATAACACGCTGAATCTAAGGGAGGATAGGACAGCTTAAATATCTTACTAGTAAAGTGAAAGTAGACATTCTAATTACAGGGTACACAACAGAACCATAAGTAAAAGCATAGTAGAAATAGAAGGAACTGCAATACCAAAAGAAACATATTGTTTTGAAGCTTTAAGTTAAACTGAAAACATACCAGTTAAAGGAGAATAAGCACAAAGTGACCGACTTGATATTAAATTAAAAGCAACAAGAGCAAGTAAGTAGGCTTTTCTCCGCAAGAACAATCTTGATTTTCTTTATACTTTATAATATAAGGCCCTTTAAACGATCGTAAATGGCCTGAAATGTAACGACCTATGAGAGAAGGGTTTTTAGAAAAGAAAGAGGGTAGGAGAGCACAATAGTTAGCCTTGGCTTGCAGCAGGCTAACTTAGAAAAGTAATAAGTAGCACAGAAAGAGAGCAGAAAACTTATAGTTGTGAGAGAGAGCTTTTGAACTAGTGTGTGTTCGTGTCCTATGCTAATGAGAGAGTAGAGTATATATAGTTTTGAAAATAGGAAGAAAATAAGGTAACAAATAAAGGTTCACCACAATCATGGAAGAAGACACCAGTTAGGATCAAATTAAGGTTAAGACTTCCTTGAATTAAGGAGTTATGGTTCAAATGACATTCAACAGTAATAAACAAGGAAAGAAATCACTGGAAAGCTGATGTTATCATATAAGAAGTAGTAAAAGTATATGGCATGTGATTAAGACTAGATGCAGAATATCCTAATTAAGGAAAGCATTAACGCGGCCGCGCTAGTGGAATATACCAGGGACAGTGAGAAACCTTACTAGCGCGACCACTAGCGCGTGCTGAGCGCGGGCGTGCTAGTCCATGCGTCCTTAGTTGTTTTTTCTATGAAAAATAATATAAGAATAAATCGAGCCCACTGAAACAGTGTGTCCTTAAGGAAATTATTCCCCTCAAGTACCCGAGGTGTTGGAATATATCCTCCCAGGATAGAACGATTTAACTCACCGGAGTGTTGGTACCAAAAACGCTGGTGATCAACGAACCACTCGAAGGGTGTAAAACACACTGGAATATTTTTGTGCAGAAGAAGAAGAAGAAGATCAGAAAATTTTAGTAAGTAAAAATTCTGGGATTCAAGGTATATTTATAGCCAATTTCGTACTGTTTCTGAAAAGGTTTTGCAACCTTTCAGAACAGCCATAGTTGTTGGAATATGTGTGAATCCTTTCAGAACAACCATAGCTGTTTTGAACAGGTATGAATATTGCGGGTAATTTAAAAAATGGATTTAAAATAATCCAGGAAAAAAACGGGTCAGACCGGACTGGGTCGTGGGTCGCGGGTCATTTCGAATTCGAAATTAATTAATAATTTGAAAAGAATTTTTTCCAAAAAGATTAATCAATCAATCTTTGACCGAATCCGAATCCGAAGCCAAAGCCGAAGTCGAAGCCGAAGCCGAAGCCGAGCCGAGCGAGCGATGACGACGACGGTGCAAGGCTTGCCTTCTTCTCAACTCTTTAAGAGCTAGAAGAAGAGATTCTCTATATATACACATAGATTTTCTTTCCTTCTTCCAATGAGGGACAAAGTGCACTAATTCAATATTTCACTCCCCTCCATTTCTTTTCCCACCATTTTCTATTCGCTCTCTTTAAGCTACACCAAGCTTAAAATTAAGCTAGACTAAGCTTAAAATTAAGCTAAACTAAGCTTAAATACCAACAATCCCCCACATGAATGGGGAATGGCTAAAAAATAAAGGAATGCACAGACGTGTGCGTGTTTTATATGCAAGAGTTAATTGCATCTGGATAAGTAGGTTTCCCTTTGAACTTTCCGTAGTGAACTTATATCGGATATACTCGGTCAATCGGTAGATTTGATATCTTTGAATCGTCGAGCTTTGTTGTATACCTAGACAACATAAGTCACACGATCCACATGAGCTTTGGTCATATCCTGCTAGACTTAGCAAATCATTAAAAAGCTTTAAGCTTTATTGACTCATAAAAAAGCCTTAATGCTTTACCTTTATTTCTGAACATTGTCTTCATCACGAGAATGGGTTGAGTTATTTGACAATGTTGAACCGTCATTCATAACTTTGTTTGATCTCTTTGAACCTAGCTCTTGGGATCTCCAGTCTGCTAGGTAGAGTTACCTCCATGATGGTTTGTCCTAGGCCTTAACTCCATTCCCTTTGATGATCTTTCAACTGCCTCTCTAGATAGGCCTTTTGAAAGTGGATCCGACACATTATCTCTTGACTTTACGTAGTCAATTGTGATAACACCACTAGAGAGTAGTTTTCTAACGGTATTATATCTCCGTCGTATATGACGAGATTTTCCATTATACATAGCGCTCCCTGTCCTGCCTATTGCCGCTTGACTATCAAAATGTATACAAATAGGTGCCAAAGGTTTGGGCCAAAATGGAATATCTTCCAAGAAATTCCGGAGCCATTCAGATTCTTCACCGGCCTTATCTAAAGCTATTAATTCAGATTCCATTGTAGAACGGGGGATGCATAGTCCAGTTGTGAGTCACTTTCACCTTCATTCTTTTGAAGTGCATAACTCACGTCAATTGGAGTCTTGGAAATTTTGAAATACAAATACTTGAACTTGTCAAGTACCTTTTTAATGTAGTGAGACTGTGATAATGCTAGACCTTGTGGAGTCTTGTGAATTCTGATTCCTAAGATCACATCAGCAACTCCTAAGTCTTTCATGTCGAATTTTCTAGTCAACATGCGCTTTGTAGCATTTATATCTGACATGCTTTTGCATCAGCATGTCATCAACATACAAACAAACAATGACTTCATGACCCGGAGTGTTTTTAATGTAAACACATTTGTCGCACTCGTTGATTTTAAACCCACTTGCCAATATTGTTTGATCAAATTTGGCATGCCATTGTTTGGGTGCTTGTTTAAGTCCATAAAGCGACTTAACAA
>ML346730.1:0-14409 GCA_005239505.1 Nicotiana paniculata | reverse complement strand
TTGTACCTTTGCTAGACACCCCCACACTTTGAAATATTTCAAGTTGGGTTTTCTACCTTTCCATTTTTCATATGGAATAGATTGTGTTTTGTTGTGGGGTACTTTGTTGAGTATTTGGTTAGCTGTAAGGATAGCTTCCCCACACAAACTCTGCGGTAATCTGGAACTTATTAATAAAGAATTCATCATTTTCTTTAATGTCCGATTTTTCCTTTCCGCAATTCTGTTGGATTGAGGTGTATAAGGTGCAGTAGTTTGATGGATAATTCCATATTCCGAACATATTTCTATAAACGGAGATTCATATTCTCCACCTCTATCACTTCTAATCATTTTGATCTTTTTATTCAATTGATTCTCAACTTCATTCTTGTATTGCTTAAATGCTTCAGTTGCTTCATCCTTACTATTAAGCAAATAAGCATAACAATATCGAGTGCAATCGTCAATGAAAGTAATAAAATACTTTTTCCCACCTCTCGATGCTGTCGACTTTCATATCGCAAATGTCAGTATGAATTAAGTCTAGAGAATTTGAATTCCTTTCAACAGACTTATAAGGATGTTTTACAAACTTAGATTCAACACATATTTGACATTTCGATTTATTACACTCGAATTTAGGCAATACTTCTAAATTAATTAACTTCCGCAAGGTTTTATAATTGACATGTCCTAAACGACTATGCCATAAATCATTTGACTCCAACAAATAAGAAGAAGTTGAAATTTTATTCATAGTATCAACAACCATTACATTGAGTTTGAAAAGGCCCCCCGTGAGGTAGTCTTTTCCAACGTACATGTCATTCTTGCTTACAAAAACTTTATCAAAAACAAATACACATTTGAATCCATTCTTCACTAGTAAAGACGTAGAAACTAAATTCTTCCTAATAGTAGGAACATGAAGAACATTGTTGAGCGTTAACACCTTGTTGGAAGACATCTTTAGGAAAATCTTCCCATAACCTTCAATCTTGCCTTTTGAGTTATTTCCCATGGAAATCTCTTCTTCGGGACCAGCATTAGAGTAAGTCGCAAATTCTTCTTTGACAGCACAAACATGTCGATTGGCTCCAGATTCAATCCACCACTCCTTCGGATTGCCAACTAAGTTGCATTCGGAAAGTATTGCACAAAGATCATCAATGTCATCATTCTTCTCCACTATGTTGGCATGTCCCTTCTTCTTATCCTTTCTCGGGAAGCGACAATTAGGGGCTTTGTGACCAACTCTTCCATAATTGTGGCAGTTGCCCTTGAATTTCTTTTTGTTCTGCTCCTTAGTCTGTCTTCCTCTTCTTACTTTTTGGAGCAGTTTCTTCAACGATATTAGCTCCCATGATCGTTAAATTTCCACGAGACTTCTTCTCGGCTGTTTTGTTGTCTTCCTCAATCTTGAGACGAATCACAAGATCTTCCAACTTCATTTCTTTGCGCTTGTGATTGAGATAGTTCTTGAATCTCTCCACGAAGGAGGAAACTTTTCAATCATTGTAGCCACTTGAAATTCTTCATTCACGACCATACCTTCAACAATAAGGTCATGAAAAATAAGTTGAAGTTCCTGAACTTGGGTTCCCACAGTTTTGTTGTCTATCATTTTATAGTCTAGAAACTTGGCAACCACGAACTTCTTCAAGCATGCATCTTCTGTCTTGTACTTCTTCTCAAGTGCGTCCCATAATTCTTTCGAAGTATTTATCGCACTCTACACATTGTACAAGTCATCCTCTAAAGCACTTAAAATATAGCCTTTGCAAAGAAAATCTGCCTGCTTCTATGCCTCAATAATCATGAACTTTTCATTATCCGACATGTCCGCAGCAGGCACTGGAGGCTCTTTACTAGTGAATTTCTGCATACCAAGTGTGGTAAGCCAGAAGAACACCCTTTGCTCCCATCCTTTGAAGTTGGCTCTAGAAAATTTCCCCGGTTTTTCTGCCGGTGGAACAGTCGTCCGGCTCGACGAGGCTATCTTCGCTGCCGCAACAGTAACAGAAGAATTTTCGTTATCAATTGCCATTTCTCACTGTCAACAATAGAAGAGTTCAATCAATGGCAAAACCAGAACAGTAAACAATATTGTAATCAATAATAAACAATATGTATAATAAATAAAAATCAAAGTTTTTATATACTGTTTCACAGAAAACGATGAAGTTTTTATGTTCTTCAAATCTTTTTTTGACTTTCAAAACTCTGATGAAGTTTTTATATCTTCAAATCAGAATAATAAAATTCAAAAGGAGTAGAAAGCACACAGGTTTTAATCTCCACAAACATAATACAGAAAATAAAAATATAATTTCCTTAAGATTGTTATTAATCTGTATTGCTGTAAAATAAAACAATAATAATTTCTGAATTTCAAAAAAAAAAAACAGTAAGAAACCTCACTAGCGCGGGCTCTAGCACGGCCGCGCTAGTGGAATATACTAGGACAGTGAGAAACCTGACTAGCGCGAGTTGAGCGCGGGCGCGCTAGTCCAGTCGTCCTTAGTTTTTTCTATGAAAAATAATATAAGAATAAACCGAGCCCACTGAATACACAGTGTGTCCTTAAGGAAATTATTCCCCTCAAGTACCCGAGGTGTTGGAAAATATTCTCTCAGGATAGAACGATTTAACTCACCGGAGTGTTGGTACCAAAAACGCAGGTGATCAACGAACCACTCGAAGGCTGTAAAACACACTGAAATATTTTGTGCAGAAGAAAAAGAAGAAGATCAGAAAATTTTAGCAAGTAAATTTTTTGGGATTCAAGGTATATTTATAGCCAATTTAGTATTGTTTCTGAAAAGGTTTTGCAACCTTTTAGAACAACCACAGCTGTTGGAACATGTGTGAATCCTTTCAGAATGAACAGGTATGAATATTGCGGTCATTCCGGATTTGAAACTTTTCCATTAATTAAATTAAATAATTTGAAAAGAATTTTGTCTAAAAAGATTAATTAATCAATCGTTGACCGAAGCCGAAGCCGAGCCGAGCGACGATGACGACGGCGCGAGACTTGCCTTCTTCTCAACTCTTTAAGAGCTAGAAGAATAGCTTCTCTATATATACACATAGATTTTCTTTCATTCTTTCAATGAGGGACAAAGTTTACTAATTCAAAATTTTACTTCCCTCTATTTCTTTTCCCACCATTTTTCATTCACTCTCTTTAAGCTACACCAAACTTAAAATTAAGCTAGACTAAGCTTAAAATTAAGCTACACTAATCTTAAAGACCAACATTTTGTGATAGATATGGCTATTTAGCTTCTTTAAATAATTAATATTATCCAATTAACCAAAAAAAAAAGAACACTTTAAATAGTTAGTGTAATTTGTAAAGTCAAGTAAGGCAACTGGGAAATGATTAAATTATATTTACAATAAAAATATTAATTAGAGAATTGGCGGCGGGTCTCTAACCACTATATATATATATACTTGTCCCTTCTCTTCTGTTTAAGTCATAAATTTTCAACAATCTTCCTTAGAAGAACAAAACATTCTGTTTTTATTTTTCCGGCAATCGATACAAAAAACGATTTTGATTAGCAATGGCCTCAGCAGCAGTTGGCAACTACGACGAAGAGATCGTTCGTCCTGTGGCCGACTTCTCTCCTAGTTTGTGGGGTGATCAGTTCCTTTCATTCTCCATTGACAATCAGGTAATTACTTAGATATAGTTTCTTCTTGCAAGCATGGCTGATTTCTTCTTTATGTTTATTTAACAACATTAATTTGCTAATCTTAGTCTTCTTTTTCAACTTTCAAATATATTACATATAGGTTGCGGAAAAGTATGCTCAAGAGATTGAAGCATTGAAGGAAGAAACGAGGAGTATGCTGTTAGCAACCGGAAGGAACTTGGCCCATATATTGAATTTGATTGACATTATTCAACGCCTTGGTATATATATCCTACCACTTTGAGAAAGAAATTGATGAGATTCTGGATCAGATTTACAACCAAAACTCAAACTGCAATGATTTGTGCACCTCTGCACTTCAATTTCGATTGCTCAGGCAACACGGTTTCAACATCTCTCCTGGTAACTTCATCACCCTAAAGTTGTTATTCATTTATTGGAACAAGGCTAATTCATCTTGAGCTTTTTCTCTTGAAACACCAGAAATTTTCAGCAAATTCCAAGATGAAAATGGAAAATTCAAGGAGTCTCTTGCGAGTGATGTCTTAGGATTATTAAACTTGTATGAAGCTTCACATGTAAGGACACATGCTGACGATATCTTAGAAGATGCACTTGCTTTCTCCACTACCCATCTTGAATCAGCAGCTCCACATTTGAAATCTCCACTTAGGGAGCAAGTGACACATGCCCTTGAGCAATGTTTACACAAGGGCGTTCCTAGAGTCGAGGCCAGATTCTTCATCTCATCAATCTATGAGAAGGAACGATCGAAAAATAATGTATTACTTCGATTTGCCAAATTGGATTTCAACTTTCTCCAGATGTTGCATAACAAGAACTTGCTGAAGTATCAAGGTGCGCTAATTAAAAACGATGAAACCTTTTTGATTGATCATACCTCAAGCACTGATGTTAATTTATTGTGCTTCAGGTGGTGGATTTGGATTTCGTAACAACACTTCCATATGCTAGAGATCAAGTAGTTGAATGCTACTTTTGGGCATTAGGACTTTATTTTGAGCCTCAATATTCTCAAGCTCGCGTCATGCTCGTTAAGACCATATCAATGATTTCGATTGTCGATGACACCTTTGATGCTTATGGTACAGTTAAAGAACTTGAGGCATACACAGATGCCATACAAAAGTATGAACTTGATAAATTCACTTATTCAGATATTCTTTAATAGTGAATGTTATTGTGAAAAGATTAAGACGAACTTCTACTCATTATAATTGTGCTCTTTCAAAATGCATGAGTTCACCTTAATTTTGTCATCCTGCAGATGGGACATCAATGAAATTGATCGACTTCATGATTACATGAAAATCAGTTTTAAAGCTATTCTAGATCTTTACAAGGATAATGAAAAGGAATTGTCTAGTGCTGGAAGATCTCATATTGTTTGCCATGCAATAGAAAGAGTAAGTTTGAGCAACTTAACTATTGAAATACGTTTTCTCCTTAATCTATTTCTCATTTTGTTTTAACTTGCGTACGTCTTTTAGTGATCAGAAACTTGATATAATTCAATCAAAAACTTCTAACACTTGAACATATATGTTTTGTATTCACAGATGAAAGAAGTAGTAAGAAATTATAATGTTGAGTCAACATGGCTTATTGAAGGATATATGCCACTAGGAGTGGGCATATATCGGGTAAAATCGATAACCCAAACCGTTAATTATTTATTGGGTTATCGGTATTGGGTTATTGGGTTAACGGTTCGGCAATGGGTTAATTTTTTTTTTATTGGGTTATCGGTTCGGGCTCGGTTTGTAATTCTGTTATTGGGTTAAAACCGATAACCCAATAAGAATTAACTAATTTACTAGTTTACCCTTAAGCATATACATACTATACTAGGGTTTCATAATTCCTTTTCAGTTTTTCCTATTCTTTCTCAATTCTCATTTCTCAATTTTTCCGCCGCAACCCTACCTTTGTACCTCACCAGTTCTCCGCCAGTCCGCCTCACCACGGCTCACGCCCTCACCATCAAGATTCAGGCTGGCGTCACTCGTCAGTCGTATCACGCCCTCACCAGTCAGCTCGTCAAGACTCAGGCCGGCGTTTAAGTTTTTAGTTGCTTCATCTTCATCTCTTTCTTAGTTTGTTTGAAAGCATTCTGGCTCAGGATTTTTCTTCTGGAGGTTGTGATGTGTGTGTGTGCTGCTATTGTTTGAGATCTTGTTCTAATCGTTTGTCTAGTCTTTAAATATTTTTGGAGATTCTGTTTTATGAGAAATGAAATGGGCTTTGACAAGAATTTGGATGTATAAATTTTGGTACCGCCAGCAACTTTAGTTTCCAAGTTAAGTAATTTAACTTCATATTGATACGTCTGATAAACGTTGGTACCGCCAACAATTTTAGTTTCCAAGTTGAGTAAGTATACACCGTTCTTCTCGCAGTTTTATTTATTATCTATTTCTTGACTTTTCGCTCAAGATAATTGAGAACTCGACACTCGACAGTTTTATATATTGCGAAATTATTTTAGTTATTTTATCTTATCGGGTAAATCGATAACCGAACCGATAATGATCGATAACTTTGGTTATCAGGTTATGATATTTGTAAGCCGATAACCGATAGGCAAAACCGATAATATTCATAACCGAACCGAACCGACTGATGCCCACCCCTATATGCCACCTGTTTCTGAATACTTAAGCAATGCACTGACAACTACTACATATTACTACTTTGCGACAACATCATATTTGGGTACGAAGTCTGCTACGGAGCAGGATTTTGAGTGATTGTCAAGGAACCCTAAAATTCTTGAAGCTAGTGTGATTATATGCCGAGTTATTGATGACATAGCAACATATGAGGTATGAGTTGTATCTCATGATATTATATCATTATATGAGATGTGGACAAACTATAAGTGTTGCAATGTTAATTGAGGCATATAAAAGCTAACCCTTTATCTATTTGCATTTATAGGTGGAGAAAAGTAGGGGACAAATAGCAACAGGAATTGAGTGTTGCATGAGAGATTATGGTGTATCAACAAAAGAGGCAATGGATAAATTCCAAAAAATGGCCGAGACAGCATGGAAGGATCTTAATGAAGGACTTCTTAGGCCAACTCCTGTATCTTCAGAGCTTTTAACTCCTATTCTCAATCTTGCTCGTATTGTTGAGGTTACATATATACAAAATCTTGATGGATATACTCATCCGAAGAAAGTCTTAAAACCTCACATTATTGGCCTACTTGTGGACTCCATCGAAATTTGAGCTGCCAATTGTTGCTCGTCTTAAAGAAACTTCATTCTTTTTTGTTTAGAAAGTAGTTATATTTAATTTTTTTGTTTTATTGTATAATTAATTTTTTTTGCGGTTGTGCAGTGCACTCCTTAACTAGGACCTCCTTAAGATCCTTGTATGAAATAATCTACAAGTGTTATGAATCCACTTGCATTGTTGAGAAATCTTGTTATATCACAATATGTTTTGATTGTTGAAGCTAGTTTTGGGAGTCTTATTTTTCTTATAAATAGTCTTTTGTGACCTATTTTTCAGTGTAAGAAGTAATCTGAGCCTTTTCCTCGTCCTTGCTTTAGTATTTGTTTATCATATTTCATGTAACATAGCTAATTTTGTATTTATGTTAACATCTATTAAATCACATGAGCTTGCTCCAAATGATCGATCGGATATACCCTTACAAGTTTTCAAGTGCATCAATTTGAACGCTAACAGAGTTCGCAAAAAAAATATCAGAAGTAGTATATTTCAAGGCTCACAATGCATGGTTGAAGACATGTTAAAGAAAATAATGCTCAAGAGATTGAAGATTTGAAGGTTGTCCTTCACAATAGATAGGGAATGCTCATTGCTCTATGCTTTAGCTTTTGAAGTAGTCTCTTTTCTGCTACTTCTAACTGGTTTGAATATTACTTTGCTCTTCTTCTTTGGCATCTTGTTTACTTGTTTCTTGTTCTTTATTTTTATTCTTGTTCATTCTTTCGGCAACTGTTGGCTCATTTGTGTCTACGTTCTCCTTATTGGTGTGAACTAGTAAACTTTCAACACTCTGCTGCATCTCCTTATCCTTGTTTTGATTTGTCACTGTATTTTCATTCTTGAAATCGAGAAGAAACATTATAGTAGTTATCATTTTGTCACGATCCGAATTCTCACCAAAGGGACCGTGATGGTGCCTAATGCTGCACTTGCTAAGCAAGCAAACATTAGAGGTTTACAACATAAAACCCTTTAAAACTTGCGGAATTTACTACGGTTCAACACATGATAATTTGAATAAGAAACGCACCGCGCATATACTATATATGTATCTATCTACCCATGATCCAGAATCACAACTCATGGACTACTATGACTTATCTACAAGTATTTGGCTGAAAGAAAAGTATACAACTGTTTATGAACCAAAGAAAGTTAGTAAATGAACATATAGGAGGGGACTCCAGGAATCTGCCGACGTCGACAATCTACTTTGGGTCTCCGGGTAAAGAAGTCAACACCTGGATCTGCACAGAAAGTGAAGAGTGCAGCATCAGTACAACCGACCCCATGTACTGGTAAGTGTCGATTTTAACTTCGGCGAAGTAGTGACGAGACTAGTACAAGACACCCACATATAACCTGTGCAGTATAATCATACAAGTAGCAACAACGAATAATAAAAGTAATAGAGCAGGAAATAAAGGGAAGGGGACATACAGTGGGGGTTCACAATATAAAGAATGAGAAACAATGATAAGACAGAATCAACCAATATGCCTTAAACGAATTTAAGTAGATAAAACAGCAAAGGAAAACTGCACGACATCAACCTTCGTGCTTTTACTCTCAACTTCACCAAATAAATAGATAGAACGGCACAAAATCACCCTTCGTGCATTAAATCTCTCATAATATAACACGGCATCACCCTTCGTGCTCTATCACTCACAAAATATGGCACGACATCACCCTTCGTGTTTTTACTCTCAACCTCACCAAAACAAAGATCAATAGCAACAAAGATACAAAAATTTCATAGATCAGGTTTACTTCAATACTTAATGCCACAATATCGGTCTCAACCTTGAGTCAATACTCAACAATTACCAAATTTCAGTAAAACAAGATAAGAGATGTCCAATATATCAATTAGATTAAGCTAAACATGGACAAGTTTATTAAAAACTACAACAGTTACAATAATATGACTCACTCGCATGCTATGACTCGACAACAACGTATAGGTGCTCGTCACCTCACCTATACATTGTACTCAACAACCAAACACGTAACAATAGCCAATCAATACCTAATCCCTCAAGTTGAAGTTATACATGACACTTACCTTGATCTGCAGGCCACTCACTGTTTAAGTATCGCTTTTCCTGTAGAATTCACCTCCAACCCATTCGTATCTAGTCATAATTAGCTTAATAACATCAACTATCGCTAAAGAAATCAATCTCAGTACACAATTATAGATTTCTCAAATTTTTCCTCAAGAAGTAAAAAATCGACATCGGGACCGCTTGGTCAAAACCCGAGGTTCGAACCAAAATCCGTTCACCCATTCACCCCCCGAGCCCGGATATGTAATTAGTTTCGAAATTCAACCCCAAATTAAGGTCCAATTTCCAATTTTCCAAAAATCCCTAACTCTACCCAAACCCCCAATTTCTACAATGAAATTCCTAGATTTTAGGTTGAATTCTTGTAAAAAGAAGTAAAAGATTGAAAGAAACGAGCTAAGGAACACTTAACTATGATTTGGGAAGAAAATGTCTTTGAAAATTGCCCTAGGTCTCCTATCTTTTGAAAATGAGAAGAAAAATGGTTGGAGTCCGAATTAATGAACTCAGTGCCCAACGACCTTCGCACCTGCGGTGCTTTGGTCGCACTTGCGCATCCGCACGTGTGGACAGGACGTCTGCTTCTGCAGAAAAGGACTAGGCCGACTGGGGCCGCTCCTGCGGACAGGGTTCCGCTTCTACGGTCCCGCTCTTGCGAAGAGAAGTCCGCATCTGCGGAAAATGGAGTCTCAGGCTTGGGTCGCACCTGCAGGGCTATTCCTCGCACTTGCGAGCTCGCACTTGCAACCAACGGCTCGCAGGTGTGGGAACACCAGATCTGGTGCACCAACATCCTTGTTGAGGTTTGAACTTAGCTTGCGCATCGCCCGAATGACACTCGAGCCCTCGTGGCTCTAAACCAAATATGCACACAAGTCTAAAAATATCATACGGACTTGCTCATGTGATCAAATCGCTAAAATAATACCTCGAACTACGGATTGACACCAAAACACATGAAATTCTCAAGAACACTTTAAAATTCTATTTTCTCAACCGAAGGCGCGAATCACGTCAAATCAGTTTTGTTTCTCACCAAATTTCACAGACAAGGTTTAAAAATCTCAACAGACCTGTAACGGGCTTCAGAACCAAAATACAGACCAGATACCATCAAGATCAAACATTAATCAAATTCTTTAAAATCATTAATTTTCAGCAATTCAATTTTAGTCAAAAATTCATATATCGAGCTAGGGACCTCAGAATTCGATTCCGGGCATACGCCCAGGTGCTATATTTTATTATGGACCCAATAGCCAAAACATGGGTCCGAGTCTGTTTACTCAAAACGTTGATCAAAGTCAACTAAAAAGTATTTTTAAGGCCAAAATTATTGTTTCTTAAATTTCCACATAAAGGTTTTCCAAAATTACGCCCGGATTACGCATGCAAATCGAGGTGGGTAAAAATAAGATTTTTAAGGATAATAAGTGCAGAATAGAGTCCTAAAACACAAGATGAACCCTTTGGGTCATCACACATTTACACCTATTTTCACGGAGCAATTCCATAAGCTGTTGGTCTCATCCAGAGGAACATTTTGAAGGTCCGGATGCGCCGATTTGGCGCCGTCCGGAGCAAGAGTGGAGCCACAGTGTTGGTTGCGGGTTCGGAAGAATCCAGTAACTTTTGTTCGAACACTATATTTGTGTTAAAAAATCTAATGAACATGTACAAATTATTAATATAGAACCCACTAACTAGAAGGATTATAATCCCAAACCCATAAAGTTCAAATTCTAGCTCTGCCTTGGGTGTGGAGGCTCCATCCAACGGAGCATAGGAATACACGTAAAGTAATTGTTAATACTATTCGTTGAGAGAGTAAAATTAGAAAGGACTCTTTTAATTTTTTTTTGAGTTGAGAGAGTTTACTAGCAACCTGTTTGATTGGCTGATTGTAAATAACTAATAAGTTTGAAGGGCTAAAAATGTTACTAAGTGCTGAAACTGATTTCATAGGTAAATAGTTACGTGTTTAGATATAAGTGCAGTAACTGATAAACTGTTACACCCTATGTTTTCGTACGTGAAAGTACATCGTAATTCAGTTGATGTAATCTCAGAAATAAGATTCTATTTGATGGAATATAAAGTAAGTTAATCATGTTACGTTGGAGGTTACAAATATTTAAGATCATGAATAACGAGTACCAAGAGGGTTGGAAAGCTTAGAAGCTAAACTAATTGAAGAAAATAAGTTTCGTCGAAAGCCGACGAGTTTGGATGTTATAACATGTACTTTAGGGTGAGACTATGGTTCATTACATGATAAGGAGGTTATTCTATCAGTTAATTTTTATCGTATGATAGTTGTGTTCTACGTTTTGAAGTCAAGCAAGTGGTGGAACAAAAGTTGGCAAAGGTCTTCACAAGTTACAAGCTCATGCCATAAGGTAGTCAACGTAAATCCATGAAGAGATTATCTTTAAGATGATAAGAAGTTAATCATATTGGTCTTAAATGATACAAAGGTGTATAAGGGTGGATAACAAGTATTAGAAGTTAAACGAATCAAGGATGTTGTCAGCCATATTTTCGGGTAAACCTAGAGGTTCTTAATACACTCAAGAGGTAGTGTTTAAGGTATTTGAATCATATAATATACGTATCATAAGTCTTGAAGTCAAACGAGTTATGAGACAAAAGTCGACAAAAATTGTCGCAACTTAGGTTCATAATTTTACTTGAACATTAGGTCAAATGTTACTAAGCTTTTCTCCAAATTTACTTAGAATTATGGAATGATCTAACCACCAAATTGAATATCTATGAGTCTAGTTTCTAACCTATTAAACCGTTCATCGATACGATCTTGGAGTAAAGAGATATTCACGTTTTCGCGAGACTGCACCAAGCACCTCTCTATGGGGCCCACTTAGGCGGTTTAAGACATTTGGATCTATATATGACGCCCTAACCCGTTTTAAGCCATTTATTTTCACTATATTCAGACCTTAGAACCCTAGAAACACCCTCTCAAGGTTCTCTCAAGATTCAAGATCCAAAAAAGGGCAAACAACGCAAATCAAGTGTCGGGTATCCCGTGGCGCTAGTAAGTTTCTTTTTCTTCTTGTTATTCCTCATTTTTGTGTTGTTCCAGATCGTGTGGGAGGTTTTTTTAAGGGGTTTATGTTCTGTAAATAATCCCTCAAGTTCTTAATATCAACCCTAGGTAATTTCAAGCCTTCTAAAGTGATTCTAGTGCCAAAAAACACAAATCGATTGCTAGTTTCGCTTTCTTGTTGTTGTTGAAGCATTGAGGGATATTTCATGAAAAATTAAGGTCAAATTGGAGTTTTTCTTTATGTATAAAGGTAATTAACCTCTTACTATATATGTATTTAATATTATCCAAGTTGCGTCTAACTCATTGAAGCTAGAACTTGTGAAATATATATCAAAAGGCTTGGTAGTAATGTTATCGGTGGGTGGCTATTTTGGGAGGGTCAATATGATTAACATTGATGTTGTTTGGGATGTTTAGTGATTGTTTTCACTTGTGGGAAGGCATATAAATAGGTTAGATTCTTTCCGTTTCATCGTAAAATAGGTTGTGGTTTATACATAATAGTTACGACGCTTAAACGTTAACGATAGGGTCATTTCTCCTATTGTAGACTAAGGAGTCGTGACTTTTGCAAGCTTGAGGTTGGGATAGTATATACAAGGTATGTGAGGCTAGCACTTTCCTTCTTTTGCACGACTCCAATTGTACATAATGCAATGAAAGAGCTTCCAAAGATACTCTACTCTTAGAAGCTATCAGTACTTACATTGTTTCCCTTCTTATGGAACAATTGATGTTGAGGTCATCCATGCAAAACAATGGACCGATACCTTTAATATCTGCGATGGTCCACCCAATCGCCTTTTTGTGCTCACGAAGTACCCTAAGCAATTTCTGTTCTTGTGTATTGGTCAGGCTGGATGAGATGATCACGGGCAATGTTTCAGAGTTCCCCAAATAGGCATAGCGTAAATGTGCTGGAAGAGGTTTGAGTTCCAGCTTTGGAGCCTCTTCAATAGATGGCTTAGGAAGGGTTAGAGTAACAGGCTTATTCAACTCTTCAAATTTTCCTAGCCTGTGGAGGTAACTGCAGGACACCTCAAGAATTTTCTCAATATCTTCCCTTGTTTCATCCTCACAGTCTTCTTCATCCCTAACCAACACCCGCTCAAGAGGGTCAATAGGATTCATGTAGGGAACTATGGACTCCGATTTGCTTTCCACTACAGAAATCATGGATAGTTCTTCATAGTGGACAGGTAACTTGAGTGCCTTATAAACATTAAACACCTCCACTCGATCACCAACGCGCATTGTCATCTTCCCTTCACACACATCGATAATAGCTCGGTCTGTAGCTAGGAATGGACGCCCCAAAATAAATGGGACTTCCAAATCAGGCTCATAGTCCAAGATAATGAAATCAACTGGGAATATGAATGATCCCACCTGAACGAGCACATCTTCAATTACTCCCTCAGGATGGGCTAGGGAGAGGTCAACCAATTGTAAAATCACTGTTGTTGGGAGTGGTTCACCCAATCCCAACTGCTAGAACACAGATAGTGGCATCAAATTAATACTTGCCCCAAGATCGCACAGAGCTCGCCCGACTGCATGCTTACCAATTGAGATTTGGATAGTAAAGCTACCCGGATCTTTTAATTGCTGAGGTAGCTTGCTTTGAATTCTTGAGCTAACTTCCTCAGTGAGTGCCGCTGTTTCGAAATCAGTCAGCCTTCGTTTATTTGCCACAATGTCCTTGATATACTTAGCATATTTGGGTACCTCCTGCAGAATGTCTACTAGTGGAATATTGATTTGTACCTGCTTCAAGAGATCAAGGAACTTTTTGTATGCTGCATTATCTTTCACCTTTTGCAACCTTTTAGGGAATGGAGGGGGTGGCCTTGCAAAAAACGGTGGAGGTTGCTCAACACTCGCCTCCTTTGCTGGCTTATCTGATTCTTTCGGGTTGTCTGAAGTTGGTTCGACAGTGGTTGGTCTCTCATCAACATTTACCTGCTTTCTCTGACTGGGATGGACTGTCTCCAATTGCTTGCCATTTCTGAATGATATAGCATTAACGGGTGCTTTAGGATTAGCTTCAGTGTCACTTGGTAGAGCCCCCGTTGGTCGGGTATTTTGAGAACTGGCGAGTTGCCCCACTTGACGTTCTAAGTTTCTAATGGCTACAGTCTGGGCTTGGTGATCAGCCATTATTTTATGATTGAAAGCAAGTTGGTCATTCATCATTCTCTTCATAATATCCTCAAGGCTTGTTGATGGTTCAACCTAAGGTGGTTTGTACTGCTGTTGAGGTGTTGGATGCCTGTAATTATGTTGAGTGCTCTGATTTCCACCCCAAGAGAAATTTGGGTGGTTTCTCCAGTTGGGGTTATAGGTG
>MDKI01178420.1:0-16093 GCA_005239505.1 Nicotiana paniculata | reverse complement strand
GCGAGTTGTTACCACTTTTGTGATTTAAGCCTTTGTATTGATTTGGTCATCGCACGTGGTAATCGGCCTTGTGTGCTTTCGCGGCGATTGTGGCAATATATGTTGTTTCTGTCGCATTCTAGTTGTTTTTCCTCAGTGGCTGCATTGCATATTTAAATTAGGACTACGGACAGAGATCCGAGAGCTTTCCCCCTGTACTGCATTGCATTTTTAAATCGGAACTACGGACAGAGATCCGAGAGCTTTCCCCTTGTACTGCATCACATATTTAAATTGGGACTACAGACAGAGATCTGGGAGCTTTCCCCCTGTGCTGCATCGCATATTTAAATTGGGACTACGGACAGAGATCCGGGAGCTTTCCCCCTGTACTGCATTACCTGACAAATTCTGAGTGGCAGACTGAGTTCTGGTAGTTTTATGATTGAGGAGATTTGGGTCGAAAGACATAAATATATATATTGAAAAGTATAGCTGAAAAGCAATTCTATCTAGGAAAAGTTATGTCTAAAGGACTTCTTTTTCGAAAGTATATTTGAAAAGCATTTGTCTTGCAGAATAATGATATTTGAAAGAGGAGTACTTGGGAAAATATATTTTGAACATCACGTATTTGATGATATTTGAAAGAGCAGTACTTGGGAAAAATATATTTTGAACATCACGTATTTGATGATATTTGAAAGAGTAGTAGTTGGGAAAATATATTTTGAACATCACGTATTTGATGATATTTGAGAGGGCAGTACTTGAGAAAATATATTTTGAACATTACATATTTTGATGATTTTTGAAAGAGCAGTACTTGGGAAAATATATTTGAACATCACGTATTTTGATGATATTTGAAAGAGCAGTATTTGGAAAAGTATATTTGAACACCACGTACTTTTAAAAGTCTATGTTGTTAAGATTTCTGTTGATAAAAATATATAAATATACATTCAGCGAAAGTATGTATCAAAGAAGAAATTTCTCTATCCCGAAATGATTATATCTTTAAATCTTTCAAAACAAACTCACGATTTAAAGGTTTTCACTAGAAGGTTGACCAGTTTTATTGAGTTTATTTGTCCAAGGTATGACGTAGATGAATTGATGTAGTGCTGAGTTGCTAGTGTTTTTATTGGATTGTGATTCTCTCCAATTGGATTGAATTCTTTCCATTCTCTTTGCGTATTTCTCTTATGCTGTCTGTTGATTGTAATTATTGAATTGCCTTCCGTATTATTCGACCGTATCGTTAATTATATTGAAAAAACAAATCTTTAGATAGATATTATGTTTCGGTCTTTCATATATTTGTGCCTTTTTTACTTATTAGACCGGTGGTGTCTTGACTAGTCCTCATTACTACTTCACCGAGGTTAGTCTTGATACTTACTGGGCACCGCTGTGGTGTGCTCATACTACACTTCTGCACATTTTTATGTGCAGCTTCAGGTTATTGTTATTGGTAGCTGCACAGATCATTGTTGAGGAGACTCAAGGTAACCTGTTGCTGCGTTCGCAGGCTTCGGAGTCACCTTCCTGTTTTCTTTCTATTCAACTGTACTTACTTATTCCTAGACAGTTGTATTTATATTTGATAGAAAGATTTTCGTAGATCTTATGACTTGTATTTACCGTGTTTTGGAAAATTGTAAACTCTATCAAGAATTATATTTCAAAATTTTTAAAATTCCTTTATTATTGTTGTTGTTCAGTGGAAATATTAGGCTTACCTAGTCCCTAAGACTAGGTTCCATCACGATACCCAACAGAGGAAAATTTGGGTCGTGATAAGTTGGTATCAAAGCTCTAGGTTCATAAATGCTATGAGTCATAAGCGGGTTTGGTAGAGTCTTGTGGATCGGTACGGAGACATCTATACTTATCTTCGAGAGGCTACAGAACTATCAAGACAATTTCACTTCCTTCATTCCTATCGTGCGAGTTCATTGATTTTGAAGTTTGAAATGATCGTTCCATTATCTCACCAATGGTGAGGGCACGAGCGGCGGTTCCGGATGATGTTACCCCGAAGAAAATGTCGCAAGGGTCAGAGGCAGAGGCCAATGAGGAGCACGTGCCGCAGTTAAGATGCCTACCAGAGCAGCCGTTGAGGAGTCGCCAGTAGTCCTAGTTAGGGGAGAGGTACTGGGGGTGCTTGTTGCTCCCCCGGACTTTAGAAGATCGGAGTGCAGTTTTGAGTACAATTGGTCCATCGGCTCAGGCAGGGTTGATTCTAGTGCACCAGTTGCTTCACAGATCAGGGGAGGAGTTCAGACTCCCACCGTCTACACTCCAAAGCAGCGAGATCACATTGGTCAAGTTCCCGTTGTCATGGCAGCACGACATGTGGTTTCAGTTCAGCCCGTGGTTAGGACAGCAACATCGGAGGTAGAGCACCTTGGGATTTAGAGGTACTGGAAGTACCACCCTTCTATATTTCAGTGGATTGGCGCGGGTAATGCCCAGGGTTTTCTGGAGGAGTGTCACCATATTCTTCGTACTTCGGGTATTATGGAGACAAGCGAGATTGCTTTTGTCACGTCTCAGGTCCAGAGTAGTGATTGATCAGTGGTGGCGGCATATGAGTTGGGGTAGCTTGGCCGAGTTAGCTTTACTAGCATGGATTCAGTTTTCCAAGATATTTTGAGGGAGGTTGCACCTCAGTTCCGCCAGGATGTACAACGCACGGAATTTGAGCAGTTGCGTGAAGGTGCTATGTCACCATTGGAGTACGCCGTCAGATTCAGTGAGTTGGCCAGATATACACCTCACTTAGTTGCTTCAGTTAGGAGGCGAGTCCGTAGATTCATTGAGGGACTTAGGCACGGTAGAGAATCTTGGGTCAACCAGTTCAATTGCATTACCAGCTTCGCATGGGAGCGTTTCATATACTCATGGGTATCAGAGGATCCGTATCGTATGTTTCCCATAGCCACATCGATAGAGAGATTGTTTTCAGTGTGGAGATTTTAGCCATAGGGTGAGAGATTTCTTCAGGATTCAGGTGGGAGAGTTATGGCAGGGTGTTCAGGTGGATAGAAGGCACCTAAGAGGGGGAGGCCCGACCTGTTGATGTGTTGCATATAGCAGGCTAGAGACTGTCGTGTCAGATATCATCACCCAGGTATGGCTTGATGTGCTAAAGTGGGGTACCATTGTATCTCACTATAGTCCTGTTGGTCAGGACGAGTTCCCATTATTTGTTGTCTCATTATGAGTGAGTTTCATGTATTGCACTCTATTTTTGTGCTTGCTTTTGTTGGGAGATTCTATGAGTAGTAGCCGTGTCTATCATTGTTTTATTCATCCTTGCTAGTGGTGAAACTTGAAGTGAGTCCATGTCGTCCTTCGTGGTAAGCTTTATGTGATTCTCCTGAGTATTTTGTTTTCGAGCTGTGATTGGATACTCCATTGAGATGTGAGTAAGTGAGCTCTATGATTTTGTTAGCCGAGGTGAATTAGCAGGAGATATCTATCGGTATTATATATATTCGACATGTGTCTTAGAGTGAGGGCGAGCCCCTCGTGATTCGTTGTGATTTGATATGTTTGGACCAGGCTGAGTACCGCGGTGAAATTTTTATCAGGATGGCTTCCTTGTGATTTGTTCATATGCTTTGCTTCTCTCTTGTTATATTTCTTTTGGTAAGTCAGTACTGATAGAGAGTTATGTATATGGGCTTGTTTGATAGTACCTTTATATGCTTCTATCTTTCATACTCAGCCATTTCGTTATGTGCTTCTTTAGTTCAGTTTGCGGGATGTGTGCCCGATGGTGTTAGCTGTGACTCGGTGATTCGGGTGTCTACTGATGAGGTCTTCGTGTTATTGCATCATTATCGATATTATGGGATTTGGAAACAGAGAGTTCTTCCATATGTGGGACTAATTGCCAATGTTGAGTTGATTTCGGGCAGTTATGGTGATCGAAAGTGCTATTGAGCCTATGTATGAGGTGCTATGTTGTGTGGTCGTGCCTTATGAGCGTATACCTGGGTTGATGCAGCTGGTTGAGGCTAATGCCTGACATGGATTTAGAATTGGGTCTTTTGGAAATGAGTAGAAAGTGAGGAATTGAGGTATGAGGCTTATCGATGATGTTGTAAAAGATATATGGCAGTTGTGATGGTGTCATCAGGCTTATGTAGGATGGGGTGATGTGGGATCACCTGCGGGTTTGTGTTGGAAATGCGCAATCAGTGATTGGGCGAGTTCAAAGTGAATCTTAGCACGTTCGAGGAAGAACGTTTGTTTAAGAGGGGGAGATTGTGATGACCCAAAAGGGTCATCCCGTATATTCTATCTAATTCTGTGTTCTGAGGTCGTGAAAACCTCCTTCTATCTCACCTCGATTTGCATGCGCAGCTCGGGCGTGTAGCCGGGAAGCCCTTATGTGAAAATTGATAAAAAATGATAATTTTTGTATTAGAAATTTGAATAAAGTTGACTTCAGTCAACGTTTTTTGTAAACGGACCCAGAACCGTGATTTGACGGTCCCGGAGGGTCCGTAAGAAAATATGGGATTTGGGCGTATGCGCGAAATCGAATTCTGAGGTCCCAATTTCGAGAAATAAATTTTTAAAGAAAATTATTTTCTGAAAAATATAAAGGTTTTTGAAAATGAAATGTTATGTGAAAACTGTGGTATCGGGCCCGTATCATGGTTCCGGAGCCCAGTACAGGTTCGATATGCCTTATATGTGCTATCTGTGAAATTTATTAAGAAACGGATTTAGTTTGATGTGGTTCGGACCTTAAATGCAAAAATTGATGTTTAAAGAAGTCTTGAGAAATTTCATTGATTTTGAAGTTTAATTCGATGCTTATGATGTTATTTTGGTGTTTTGATTACTCGGATAAGTCCGTAGGATATTTTTCAAGTTGTGTGTATATTTGGTTTTGAGCCCCCAGGGCTCGGGTGTGTATCAGATAGGGCTCGAGTCCATTTTATCTCATTTTCCCCTGTTGTTTCTGCCATCTGGTGTCCCCTTATATGCGATCGCATAGACAAATCCGCGATCGTATAGTGTAAAATGGACCAGCCCATTTTTCCTCAACTGCGATCGCACAAGTAGGCTCGTGATCGCGGAAGTCTATTTTTCCCTTCTCCATGTTCGCAATCACACTGTCGCGAACGCGTAATGCTAGTGGGTCAGCAGCAAAATTCTTTTTATGCGATCGCAGTGTTCTCCTCGCGATCGCATAGAACATTCCTGTGGCCAGTGATATTTTTCTCTACGCGATCGCGCCTCGATCCCCGCGGTCGTGATGTTTTAAAAACCTGGGCAGATTATAAGTTTCCAAAATCTGGGGTTTTACCGTTTTAAACATATTTTGACTTCTAGAACTCGATTTTGGGCGATTCTTTTAGGGTTTTTCACACAAATCGAATGGGTAAGTGTTCTTCCACTAGAATTTAATATATTTCATGAATTAGTTCTTGTTTTTATTTTTTAAATTGTGTTTTGGGTTGAGGGGATTGTGAGTTTTGAAAGAAAACTTCAAAAATGAAAATTCATTATTTGAATGACCAAATGTTATCGGAATTGGATAAATTTAGTATGGGTGAACTCGTATCGGAATGGGCAATTTAAATTTATAAAATTTGTCGGGTTTCGAGGAGCGGGCCCGGGGGTCGATTTTTAGGTAGATTTTTATAAATTTGCAAAGATTGAAACTTTATTATTCGGAATCGTTCCTTATACGTTTTATATGTATTTTGAAGTTGTTTTAGTTGATTTTGAGCCGCCCGGAGGTTTTCTCACCCGAGAAGTCTATTTTTGAGTACCTGGTTGTCATCTTTGAGGTAAGTATCTTGACTAACCTTGTGTGGGGGAACTACCCCTTAAGATTGAATCTTCTCTTATGATTGTAGTCCGCGTACACGAGGTGACGAGTGTATACTCGAACTTATTTGCAAATAGATTGCCTTTTAGGGATTTTTGGGTCCTTATGTTCCCCGTATATGAATTGAACTTGTTATATCTGAATTCCTGATTTCTAATCTCATCTCCTCCTGTTCAAGTTAGAAGTACTTGCCTAGCATTCCTTGTTTTTTATATGACCTTAATTGACTTAAATGAAGACTGTATTTTTATTACCGTTATGCTATGTCTTCCTTCATATGCTGCCTATTTACTGAGCATTGTTCAAACTGAGTTTATTCGGTGAAGCTAATTGTCTAAGTGAGATTGGTTATAGCTGATTCCCTTGCCGGGATGATTTGGTTTCTTGGTTGCGAACTTGAATGTATAGAATCGTTGCTATATTTGTCTTGTATTCCCCTCGTTATGTTGTTCTCTCTTTGTGCTTGGCATTCCTCTCAGTGTCTACTTCTTATGAGCGAGTTGTTACCACTTTTGTGATTTAAGCCTTTGTATTGATTTGGTCATCGCACGTGGTAATTGGCCTTGTTTGCTTTCGCGCCGATTGTGGCAATATATGTTGTTTCTGTCGCATTCTAGTTGTTTTTCCTCAGTGGCTGCATTGCATATTTAAATTAAGACTACAGACAGAGATCCGGGAGCTTTCCCCTGTACTGCATTGCATTTTTAAATCGGGACTACGGACAGAGATACGGGAGCTTTCCCCCTGTACTGCATCACATATTTAAATTGGGACTACGGACAGAGATCCAAGAGCTTTCCCCCTGTACTGCATCGCATATTTAAATTGGGACTATGGACAGAGATCCGAGAGCTTTCCCCCTGTACTGCATTGCATGACAAATTCTGAGTGGCGGACTGAGTTCCGGTAGTTTTATGATTGAGGAGATTTCGGTCGAAAAACATAAATATATATATTGAAAATATAGTTGAAAAGCAATTATCTCCAATAAAGTTATGTCTAAAGGACTTCTTTTTCGAAAGTATATTTGAAAAGCATTTGTCTTGGAGAATAATGATATTTGAAAGAGTAGTGCTTGGAAAATATATTTTGAACATCACGTATTTGATGATATTTGAAAGAGCAATACTTGTGAAAAATATATTTTGAATATCAGGTATTTGATGATATTTAAAAGAGCAGTACTTGGGAAAATATATTTTGAACATCACGTATTTGATGATATTTGAAAGAGCAGTACTTGGGAAAATATATTTTGAACATTACGTATTTTGATGGTATTTGAAAGAGCAGTACTTGGGAAAATATATTTGAACATCACGTATTTTGATGATATTTGAAAGAGCAGTATTTAGAAAAGTATATTTAAACACCACGTATTTTGAAAAGACTATGTTATTAAGATTTCCTCTTGATAAAAAGATATAAATATACATTCAGAGAAAGAAATTTCTCTATCCCGAAATGATTATATCTTCGAAGCTTTCAAAAACAAACTCATGATTTAAAGGTTTTCACTAGAAGGTTGACCAGTTTTATTGAGTTTATTTGTCTAAGGCCTGACGTAGATGAATTGATGCATTGCTGAGTTGCTAGTGTTTTTATTGGATTGTGATTCTCGCCAATTGGATTGCATTCTTTCCATTCTCTTTGCGTATTTCTATTATGCTGTCCGTTGATTGTAATTATTGAATTGCCTTCCGTATTATTCGATCGTATCGTTAATTATTGAAGAAAAAAAATCTTTAGATAGATATTATGTTTCGGTCTTTCATACATTTGTGCCTTTTTTACTTATTAGACCGGTGGTGTCTTGACTAGTCCTCGTCACTACTTCACTGAGGTTAGTCTTGATACTTACTGAGCACCGCTGTGGTGTGCTCATACTACACTTCTACACATTTTTGTGTGCAACTTCAGGTTATTGTGGTTGGTAGCTGCGCAGATCATTGTTGAGGAGACTCAAGGTAACCTGCTGCTGCGTTCGCAGGCTTCGGAGTCACCTTCCTGTTTTCTTTCTATTCAACTGTACTTATTTATTCCTAGACAGTTGTATTTAGATTTGATAGAAAGATTTTCGTAGACCTTATGACTTGTATTACCGGGTTTTGGAAAATTGTAAACTCTGTCAAGAATTCTATTTCGAAATTTTTAAATTTCCTTTATTATTGTTGTTGTTCAGTAGAAATGTTAGGCTTACCTAGTCCCTAAGATTATGTGCCATCACGATATCCAACCGAGGGAAATTTGAGTCGTGACAAATACATATGAGACTAGGACTATTTACACATAACTATCTAACAATAGACTTTGTTAATTCCCGAAAATTTTATTCTATGCAGTTTGTCTCTTCAGAATTAATCTGTGTAAACTAATAAATTGGAACGATTAAGCGAGTTACTTAGAGATGAGCTGAATCAGATAACCAACTGAACCAGTCAATCAGAAACCTGTAACATTTATCTTCCAGAATGACTTGTGTAGATTCCTTTTAAAATGCTACCAATGAGTATATCAGTATATATATAAGAATTTACTAATGTATATGAATGGATATTGTCTTTTGACTTATAGAAAACTATTTATCAAGTTCAAAAGAAGATAATTACAATTAAAAACATTTTCAGACGCAATCACACAACATATTTCAGAAAAGGAACATACTTATTTTGCCAATACTGTAGTAATTTTTAAGTCACTGTCTAGCATTGAATTTTGTTAGATAATGAACGTAGACATAATCCGAATGTAGACATATTCTTATGTAATATACATAGCTACTATAATTATAGGGATTCACAACAGATTTCTTTATAGGATTTTCTTTTTGATTCTTTCCATAGTTAAGGCTCTATGTACATGTATATATACTTGTTACTTCTTGAATACAACACAAGAGAGATTTCTCTATTGTCTTTGTACTTTACATGGTATCAGGGTAGGTCTACTGCTCGTTGGAGTTGAGTCGAATCTGCTGCCGGAAATTCCTTGGCCGGAAGCTAATCTGAGGTCTTTTTCACATTTCCAGTTGACTTGTGGTGGTTCTATGATCATAGAACAACATTTTGGCAAAGAACAACCTCAGACCAGATCTTATTCTCACTTTGTTTGGTCAAGTTTGAGTTTGGTTTATTGGTTATTTGATTTCTTTAATTCTGTGATATTTTTCTTGGAATTTGCTTGTGTGAGAAGCTTGCATCTTTATTTTTGACTCACTGTGGTGATCGATTAGTGACTTAATATTGTCACTTGGGTCTTTCCTTATCAGAAATGTTGTTGGTCTCTAATTTTGTTTGAGTTGGGGACAAATTCGTTTGGTTCTCTGATTTGGTTGAGTGAATTATTAAAGTTGAATCCTATTCGATAGATTGTTGATTTCATAACTACCAGGATCTGTTTGGGTATCTTTTAGCTTCGGGAACCTCTGTTAGTTTAATCAGTTTGTTATTGAAAGCAAAAAAAAGATGGTAAAGAATAATAATGCAACTTCTAGTCCAATAATCTTGGTTTCAGATGAGTTTCTAAAATTCCTTCAATATCATAAATCAGTTAAGGATTCTTCTTCAGTTATCGCCTTTGTCGAGTCAGATAAAACATGTCTTATCACCTCTTCCAATAATTGGGTGATCGATTCAGGTGCCACAAATCACATGACAGGTAATCCAATTAATTTTTTCTAGCTTTCGCTCATATAAAGCACCCTCTCCGGTTACTGTAGCTGATGGATCAACTTGTAGCAGTGTTGGATCTGGGACTGTTAAACCAACTTCCTCTATTACCCTGTCATCTGTATTAAGTCTACCAAACTTAGCTTTAACTTGATTTCTGTTAGTAAAATGACCAAAGACCTTAATTGTTGTGTTGCATTCTTTCCCGATCATTGTTTGTTTCTAGATCTTAAGGCGATGCAGGTTATTGGTAAAGGATATTTATCTGGTGATCTCTATATTCTTGATGAATGAGAGCCACGGCCTATTGCATGCTCCAGTGTTATGTCTCCTTTCGAAGCACATTGTCGGTTGAGACATCCCTCTCTACCTTTGTTGAAGAAGCTGTGTCCTCAGATTCAGAATATTTCGTCATTGGATTGTGAGTCATGTCGATTTGCAAAACACCATCGCATCTCGTTAAGTCCAAGGGTTAATAAGCGAGCTGAGTCAGCTTTTGATTTAGTCCATTCTGACATTTGGGGACTATGTTCGGTTGTTTATAAAACTGGGCATAAGTATTTTGTCACTTGAATAGATGATTTTTCTCAAATGACTTGGATTTACTTTATTAAGAGACTCTCTGAAGTGTTTACTCACTTTTCTGCCTTTTGTGCTGAAGTCAAAACTCCATTCAATGCTTCGGTACATACTCTAAGGAGTGATAACGCTAAAGAATACATGTCAGAGTTATTTCAGTCCTACATGAGATAACATGGTATGTTACATCAGTCTTCATGCGTTGATATAGATACACCCTCTCAAAATGGAGTTGCTGAGAGGAAGAATAGGCATCTACTTGAGACAACTCGAGCACTTTTGTTCCAAATGAAGATGCCTAAACGGTTATGGGCTGATGCGGTTTCTACGGCTTGTTTTCTGATTAATCGGATGCCATCTACTGTGCTCGGTGGTAATGTGCCTTATAGTGTTCTTTTTCCGAACAAGTCATTATTTTCGGTGGAACCTAAGGTGTTTGGAAGCACATGTTATGTTCGAGATGTTCGACCATCTCTTACCAAGTTGGACCCCAAGGCATTGAAGTGTGTTTTCTTGGGATATTCTCGCCTTCAGAAGAGGTATCATTGTTATACTATTGATCTTGGCAAATATTTAGTGTCAACTGATGTGGTATTTTTAGAGACTACACCATTCTTCTATGCACCTCCCGTTTCTACAAGCTAGAGGGAGTAAGATGAGTGGCTAGTATATCAGGTTACCCGTACTTTGAGAGAACAATCAGAAGATACTCTTCCATCTCCCAGTTCTGTTGTTGAGCATGAATCGACTATTGTGCCTTCAGTACCTGCTCCCACTATGTTAGCAAGACCTCCAATTGTTCAAGTTTATTCGCGTAGGCGAGAGACAAATGATACATGTCCCACACCAGTTCCTTCATCATCTGATCCTCTTTTGCCTGATCCTTCAGATAACCTTGACCTTCCTATTGCTCTTCGTAAAGGTACATGTACTTGCAAATCAACGTATTCTATTGCTAACTTTGTTTCCTATGACCACTTATCCTCTACGTCTAGATCTATGATTACTTCTCCAGACTCCATCTCCGTACCCAAAATAGTGAAGGAGGATTTGAGTCATCCCGGATGATCTGATGCAATGCTTGAGGAAATACATGCTTTAGAGGATAACCACACATAGGATCTGGTAGATCTACCAAAGGGAAAGAAACCAGTGGGATGCAAGTGGGTCTTTACAGTTAAAGTTAATCCAGATGGTTCTGTGGCAAGACTTAAGGCTAGACTTGTGGCTAAAGGGTATGCTCAAACTTATGGGGTGGATTATTCCAACACCTTATCCCCTGTTTCCAAACTCACTTCTGTTCGCTTATTTATTTCTCTAGCTGCATCCGAGAATTGGCCTTTACATCAGTTGGATATCAAGAATGCGTTCATTTACGGTGATCTTCAGGAGGAAGTGTATATGGAGCAACCACCCGGTTTTATTGCTCAGGAGGAGTATGGAAAGTCTGTCATTTGAAGAAGTCCTTGTATGGCTTGAAGCAGAGTCCACGAGCTTGGTTTGGCAAGTTCAGTGAGGTAGTTCAGGAGTTTGGGTTGAAAATGAGTAAGTGCGATCACTCAGTCTTCTATCAAAAATCAGTAGCTGGTACTATTCTCCTTGTTGTATATGTTGATGATATTGTTATCACAGGAAGTGACTATGCGCGGATTTCTTACCTCAAGTCTTTTCTGCATACTTGGTTTCATACAAAGGACTTGGGTCAATTGAAATACTTTTTGGGAGAAGAAGTAAATAGAAGCAAGAAGGGAATTCTTTTGTCTCAGAGAAAGTACATTCTTGACTTGCTTGCAGAAACTGGAAAGTTGGCAGCTAAACCTTGTAGTACTCCAATGGTTCCTAATGTGCATCTCATTTAAGATGATGGTGATCCTTTTTGACGATCCAGAGAGATACAGGAGGTTAGTTGGGAATGAAACTACCTCACTGTGACTCGTCCAGATATTGGTTTTGCGGTAAGTGTTGTTAGCCAATTTATGTCTGCACCAACGGTCAAACATTGTGCAACTTTGATACAGATTTTGGGTTACTTGAAAGGAGCTCCTGGACTTGGCATATTATATAGCAATCACAATCATACTCGTATTGAGTGTTTTGCAGATGCTGACTGGGCTGGATCGAAAATTGATAGAAGATCTACTACAGGTTATTGTGTCTTTGTTGGAGGAAACCTAGTATCCTGGAGGAGTAAGAAGCAAAGTGTTGTATCTCGATCTGGTGTAGAATCCGAGTATAGAGCTATGTCACAATCTACATGTGAGATTATGTGAATACATCATCTATTGACTGAAATTGGGTTAGAGCATCCAATACCAGCAAAACTCAGGTGTGACAATCAAGTTGTCCTCCATATTGCATCAAATCCGATGTATCATGAAAGAACTAAGCATATTGAGGTTGGCTGTCATTTTATTTGTAAGAAGATTCAGGAGAACTTGATCTCCACTGGCTACGTAAAGACATGAGAGCAACCGACTGATTTGTTCAAAAGGCGTAGAATGAAATTCGAGTTGATTACCTTTGTAACAAGCTGGGCATGATCAATATCTATGCTCCAGCTTGAGGGGAGTGTTAGATAATGAATGTAGACATAATCTTATGTAATATACATAGCTAGCATAATTATAGGGATTCACAGCATATTTATAAGATTTCCTTTTTGATTCTTTCCATAGTTAGGGCTTTATGTACTTGTATATATACTTATTACTTCTTGAATACAACACAAGAGAGATTTCTGTATAGTTTTACTTTACAAATTCTAAAAGATTTGTGGCTTCTCCCTAGTGTCAAGAGGTCAAACTGATCTCATCAACCAATCACCATAAGCTGTAAATATTGAATATTATTCTAAACTGTTGACAAAGGAAGAAGGCTGGCAATTGCTTAAAGTCAACTATCCTTAACGTGACAATTGATAAGAACCATGCAGATTTCTCTAAAAAAATAGTTTATCAAAACTTATTGAGGGTCCACATTGACAAATAAATTTTCAAGCTGTCAGATCTGAAGCTTAAGTTGTTTTGCTTCTTCCTCTTCACAGTTCAAGTTCATTACAGTTTTTTCTAATCACAACTTTTGAGAGATGTCTTCCAACGAATATCTGTTTTCAAAGAATCGTCTTTTCGAAAGCCTACAACACCTTGATAATGGTTTCTACTTCCCCATAGCTTCCATAGGTTTAGTGAAGTTCTTTAAACGGGAATTCAAATTCCTGGATATTTTTCTCAGCTTGCATAGCTTCACAGATGAACCTGACATCATAGATCTCATTCAGAAAGTTGAAGCTCTGTTTCAAGATTCTCTACTTCACATTTCTAAAATCCCTACAACTTTGATTACTATGCCTCTGAGGTAGAAAACAAGATTTGGTTGAGTAAAATGGCAATAAGAGCCAAATACTCCTTTCCTAAGATATCATTAGTACCACTTCCAGCCAAATTTGTAACAGATTTCATTGATACTGTTGTGGAGAATCTTCGCGATCTAGTGAAGGTTGACGATCCCCATTACTCGCTTCTTTATGTTCTGGAAATGAAGGAACATATAGAAGATGTTCTAAAGGAATTGAAATTGCTGAAAACTTTCATCTGCTTTGTTTCAGAGAGGTCCATAGAGATTCAGAGCCAACCTCATGTCATTTTCTTAAATCTTATTTTAGCTGTGGCCGGCCACGTAACAATGCTTTCCTGGTTGTATTTAAAAGGCCCTGTCAGAGGGGGAAGACAAGACTTGGCTCCAGAGAAAATAAATACTTTGCTTTCTCATTTGTTGCAGATGAGGATTAAGCCCATTCAACCGTGCATTCGCAAGATCTATGTTGATGTCCTGCAAGATTTAAAGGCGGAATACAATCAGGATGTTATTTCAATATCCAAAATGAGTATTCAGCTGAAGTTGAAGCAACTTTGTGGAGACTATCCTACACAATTTGGTGGAGCTATCTACTCATAGTAACTCTAGTCAGAGAGTTGCTTTGAAGGATCATTTGTCAATGCTTCAGAAGATGCTCAACTTCTTGAGAGCCAACATCATCCATTTGTCGATACAAGATCTTCAATTTCTGCTTCGGGATATTGACATCGTGATTATTGATGTCGGACTTCTAGTTTACTTGTTATATGAAGGGGAGGAGCAGAAGGAAGACAAGGCATTGGGAGAAGTGAACCCTGCAGTAGGTCCTGATTTTCCGGGCAACATTGAGTGTATAAACACAGCGATCTACCTCATCAGTCAGAAGGTGTTTCAGTCTAACCTGCCCAAGATTCATGGACTAGGCTATGTTGATTTCCTTTTAAACAACCTGAAGGAGTTCCAAGGCCTCCTTTTTTCAGATTCACTCGCTTTTGTCAGGAAACAACTTCAAAATATTCGGATGGAACTCGAAATGTTGCAACCTTTTCTTGAAGATCTTGTAAAAGAGAACCACAAAAAAAACGACAAACTTCAATCTTGTCCTACACTATTGATTGGTAAAGCATATGAGATAGAATACATAGTTGATGCTGGTATAAGCAAAGAAGTTCCCGTCTGGTGCCTCGAGCGTTGGCTATTGGATATAATGGAGGAGATTACTGTTATTAGAGGAGAGGCAGCAAAGATTCAGGAAAAGAAAATAGTAGAAGATGCTATGAATGTAGGCACAAATCATATGTCAACAAATTTGGCAAGGACTCCAAGGATGAATGAAGAAATTGTGGGATTCGAGGATGTCATAGAAAAGTTAAGAGACCAACTAATACAAGGAACCAGAGGGCGAGATGTTATCTCAATAGTTGGCATGCCGGGCCTAGGCAAGACAACGTTGGCCTACAGAATCTACTCTGACAGGTTAGTTGTTTCCCATTTTGACATTCGCGCACAATGTTGTGCCTCTCAAGTATATTCATGCAAGGACCTGTTACTTGCGATACTAAGTGATGCTATCGGTGAGGACTCTAACCGTAGAGAAAAACACGCTGATGAATTAGCTGATGAGCTTCGCAAAGCTTTATTTTATAAAAGATATCGTATCCTTGTTGATGACGTGTGGGAAGCTAGTGTGTGGGATGATCTAATAGGTTGTTTTCAAGATGCCAATAATGGAAGTAGAATCATTATAACTACAAGAAATCACGGTGTTGCCAATTACGTTAGATTTGAAAGTGATCCCCTTCTCCTTCGAATGTTTAAAGACGATGAAAGTTGGGAATTACACAGAAAAAAGGTGTTTGAGGAAGAAAGATGCTCCCTACCTCTAATGAATATTGGGCAACAAATAGCAAAAAAGTGTGGTCAACTGCCTCTTTCAGTTGTTTTGGTGGCTGGTATTATTGCAAAGATGGAGAAGAAAGAAGAATGTTGGGAACGAGTGGCCAACAATTTGGGTCCCCATATTCACAATGACTCAAGGGCCATTATAGAACATAGTTATCAGAGTTTACCCTATCATTTGAGGTCTTGCTTACTTTACTTTGGAGCATTTCTAGAGAATAGTGTGATTAATGCTTCAAAGTTAACATGGTGTGGATCTCTGAAGGATTTGTAAAGAGTTGTAAAGGCAAGAGTTTGGAGGATATAGCAGAAAATGATTTGGAGAATCTTATTGGAAGAAATCTAGTGATGGGGACTGAGAGAAATTCTGGAGGTAAGATCAAAGAATGTCGCATTCACGACCTGTTGCATGATTTTTGCAATTGCAGTGGATAAAATGGTAATAATCCAATTAGTCATACTCATTTCATTCTTAATTAAATTTATGTTTGTCACTCAGTCTTATAATTTTGCTAATTACTTTCTACATTCACAGGGATCCATATGACAATATTTCTTCACACGTTTACTCTTACAAGAAACTTGCTCATCGCATGTCCATTTATGGTGAAGAGTATCGTATTAGTGAGTGGAGCTCGTCTTGGTCACTTGTTGGCTCTATAATTTTGCATGCTGAAAGATTTGACGAGGAAGACAAAGAACAATATTGGAGGAAAAACTCTTGCTCTTCTTATTAATTCCACAAGTATTT
>MDKI01219487.1:0-42706 GCA_005239505.1 Nicotiana paniculata | reverse complement strand
GGGTAAACACTTAATAAGGCAAGGCAGGGTATAATATAATAGGGCGGGGCTGGGCGGGGCAGGGCGGGGCAACACTTAATTTTCTTTTAAAATTTCAATGGGGCAGGGCAGGTGGCAGGTGGGCTCTTAGTTCCTATAATGGGCCATTGGATAGCCTGAGGCCCAATAGACTGAATCGTTACTGGTGTATAATTCCTAAAAGCTTTTCTGGTGTAATTTCAGTTTGTTAAGTGTGCTAGTACCGCCATATATACTTAACCACTTCAATAATGAAGAAGTGCCAATGTTTGGTGACACAAATTCTTGAACTCAAATGACAGTTGCGTCTCGAATTTTATTGAAATTGTTTGAAAACCTGAATTATTTTTCATATATTTAAGGTATTGAACTAGCAAATTTTTTCATACTGAAGTTACCTCGAGACTGTCTCTTTTGGTCAAACATTAATTTTTTGTTTTTTTTTTTGGAAAAAAGAAAAACTCAGATGTATGTATAAAATGAACCTTTATGTATAGATAATGAAAAATAAAGGGAAACAATGAAAGAAAATTATATGGGGCGGGGCGGGGCAAATTTAAAAAAAAAGACTAAACGGGGGGGCAGGGCAGGGCGGGTCAAAATCTTAGCTGGTTAAGGTTTGCCCTGCCCCGCCCTACCCTGCCCCGTCCCATTTACATCCCTATGTATTGCTAGTTATCTAATGCATAAACCCATAGTATTATTTATGCTAGCTCTGAAATCATGTTTGTTAGTTTTGCAGGGGACTTACTCTTGTGGAAAAAAGATGATTTGTACATGCGTTATGGTTGTATAACATCACTTTCAAAAGTAAATGTCAGATACACTTTAGTCAGTGGATGTTTAAACCTATGTCAAATAATGTATTACTACTAATTTTGCAGAAATTATGCTACATTGATATGTTTGTAATATCTTGATCTGGTGATATGTATTTTGTACAAACAATATGCACACTGAAAATAAGTTTAATGGTTGTATCATCTTAATCTGGGTACTCCATCTATTTCTTTCGTATAGTGAGTTGTAACAAATTTTAGATCTTATAGCCCGTTTGGCCAAGCTGAAAAAATCAGCTTATTTTGAGAAGTGTTTTTTTTTCAAAAGCGCTTTTTTCAAAAGTACTTTTGGTGAAAAACAGTTTGTGTTTGGCTAATTAATTTGTAAAGCACTTCTAAGCAACAATTTGTGTTTGGCCAGGCTTTTAAAAAGTGCTTCTAAGTGTATTTTTCTCAAAAGTGCTTCCGGGAAGAAGCTACTTTTCTCTGCTTCTCCAAAACTGCTTCTGCTTCTATTCAAAAACACTTTTTTTTTCTTGCAAAACACTTAGATTTTAAAAAGAAGAGCACGTTTTTTGAAGAGGTGTAATTTTCAGTCAACATGGTCCCTCTAAATCAAAAGAGTATATTGTCTGAAAGCAGGTAGTTCATCATATACATGTGAGTTGTGACATTGTTATCCGTAGTGTTATCAATTTCCTAATTTTCTTTGTCCGTCTATCTGTCTAGACGTGTATGTTTTTATTGCTATTACTATTATTTTCTGGATAAGAAATGTAATTTCCAATTATATAAATGTGATATTGGAATTTGGATGCTTCCTGGATGCTGTTACCTTAATGGGTCTTGCCTCTTTTTCATACTACATACTTCAAGATTCAGAGTCTCGATGAATGAAATATTTGCCCATCCTCCCAACCTAATCTCAACTCTCATCCTCTGCAACTATTTCAAAATTGGGCTATTTGACTTGAACTGATTGGTCTAACCTTATTAGCTGGCAAACGTCTGCATCTATGATTTAATATTTTGGCCACATTATTGCATTGTCTTGTTTCCATTTCGTAGGCCACATGTACGGAAGGTCCTTTAGGCATGGTACTACTACATATTATTTCTAAGTCCCACAATCTCATTTCCAGAAGATTGAACTAGTAGTCGGTTGATGGTTGCTTAAGAAGAGACTTTCTACAAGTAAATAATGGTGGGATTTGCGACCTACTCTATATTTGTGCTACCTTTTAACATGTTTCCTAATTTCAAGTTATTTAGTTCATTTGTTAAAACTTCAGATTAAACATGCTCAAGTTTTTTAGTTCATTTGCTAAAACTTCAGACTAAACATGCTTAAGTTTTTTTTTGGTCAGTTGCTAAAACTTCAGACTAAACATGCTTAAGTTTTTAGTTCATTTGCTAAAATTTCAGACTAAACATGCTTAAGTTTTTGTCTTGCAGTATGTAATTTTCTAATGCATACTGAAGTTATTTAGTTCATTTGCTAAAACTTCAGACTAAACATGCTTAAGTTTTTGTCTTGCAGTATGTAATTTTCTAATGCATACTGAAGTTATTTAGTTCATTTGCTAAAACTTTATACCAAAACATGCTGAAGTTTTGTCCTGCAATCTACAGTTTTGTCAATAGTCCTGAAGGCAGAATCGTATTTTTAAAATGCTTTTAACAAAAAAATAGATACGGATACAAACCAAAAAACAGAACGAATATAAATTAAAAGGAAGCGATCAAATAAGACGTTCCATGCATTTTTTACATAAATAATATCTTTATTTTATCACTGCAGGATATGGCGGGATGGTTGAGACTTGAGAGATCTCTCTATTGTTAGCGCTTAATCCTTTTATTGGACGTAACCAACATAGATTGGATGGATAAGCGGCTTTCGAATGTTGGATGCTAAATTAAAACAATATCCTTGATTTGCCCATTTGGGATGTAGTCTAAAGGAGGAAAAATTCTTGGATAGAATGATTGAATGGAACTCCTTATAATTTCCAAGCAAGAGTAGCTCTTAGAAGTGACTGTTTCAAGTTGAAACATTTAAAGTTGGTTCCTGATGGCGAATGTTACCTCCATTAACAAATCCAACGTTCCAATTAATTACTCAAGTCATTTTCAAATAGAAGATTACATGGTCTTTTTCTTCTTTTAACCATTTGATATAGGTACTTCATTGGCCCGACTAAGTGGTAATTGAGGTAAATCCAACAACTAATACGAGCATGTAGAGAGAGAATTTCCAGGAAATAGAAGACAATATCCGTGAATAGGTACATTGGAACTAGATAAAACCGTACAAGGGAAAATATTCTTGTTTCGGTTGGTGTAACAGTATCTTTAAATGCTGGGCAAGTGGGGTGTACAATCAAACATAAAAGTAATATTTTTTTGATAAGGAACAGCAAAGTAATAGTTGAACGTATGGGAACTCTAAATATAATAACTTACCATTTCTCAGCATGAGGTCACAGCTTAATTTTAAATATTTGGAAGAATTAATCACCTTTCATTACGTTTCCACTAGCACTTAAACTGGATTAACGAGGAATTGAAGTTGCCACAAGCTGTGGAATGAGACAAGATTGTGACGAGGTCGTAAATATTCCTTCATCTTTAACTAGAAGTTTTAATTTTACTTATGAGAATGAAGTTGTCTTTGGTAAAAAGCGCTTTATCCCTTCAAGTGAGATTTTTCGGCGCGAAATTTGGATTAGTGAGACTCAAAGTGAGTACTGGATAGCGGGTGAAAAATCAAAAAACAAGTAATGCCGATGTTGTAATAAATTATATTAGATGAATTATTTCTAGTAGTTAGTAATTTTTTCACATAACCAGCTTCCTTCCAAGTTCCGATCACAAAATCCATAATTCCAAAGATTTTATACCTAATATTTGATACCTTTTGAAGAAAATTAGATTAAGAGTATTTTAATCAAAGATACTCTAGACAAGGGCTATGCAGATAATGTTTATATGATTACTAAACTATTATGGTGGTTTCTTAAATTCTTGTCATCCTACAGTGCTAACCAACTAAGTTGCGTAAATGAAAATGATATAGAAATGCTATATAGTATACATTTTCATTATAAAACTTGAGAAATGTGTATACGGTCGGAACTGGGCTCACCTGTCCCATGACAGATCGGGACTGAAATGTAATGGGTTGAAAATTGACCCCGGATTATATCGGACCGAGGTACGAAGTTGGAGCATACGTCTTCAAGATCATCGAGCCCTTGACTCCGGAACCGACCCCGACTCCGAACAAGATCAAGGAAACATTATCGGACCAAATAACGGAACGCCAAATATCCCAATAAGTCGGATATCATGTTGGAAATCTCGGCACGTATCAAGGAGAGGCCGACTAGTTAGCATATCATGAGATCTTCTGCCATTTATAGAATTGTATCTAGAGCAGGACTCCCCCACTATCTAAAAGGGGTCTGACTATTTGTAACACATATTGGCAACACATATCCCAAAGCAATATATTTGTTATCCCCAGTTCTTATTATCTTGTCATTCTGTTCCGACTTTGATTGAGGCATTTCTTGATTCGAGGGTGATCAACCTTCAAGGCTAAGACTGTTCAGCTTGTGGGGTTTGCATTTATTTTCCTACCATTAATTTCAATATTAATCTGTTTTCTTAATTTGTATCAAGTTATATCACATATCCTTAAAACTGTGTATAAATTCAATTGTTATCCGATTTTGAGGGTAGACAGGTTGGTGCCCACCGTGGGGCTAAGGATAAAAGTGGAAACTTTCATAACACACTATTTTACACTTGTTCTTTGGAGTGTCTTTGATTCCAGGATCAAATCAAACTCTCAGTCAGTACCCCTACACGTTGACAATGATTTTTTCCACCACGGCGAAAATGATAACGTAGCACCTGGGAACGACGTACCCCCGGTCGATCTCGATGGAGCCCCGACTGCAGATCCAATCGACGTCAGCTCACATGTAGCCGTCAACGAAAATTTGGTCACCGGTCCTGAGGACAACGTTCATAGGGATGTTATCGAGCTCAAAGCACACATGGCAGCGAAGATGGCGGAATCAACTTGTGGGTGATCTTCAAAATGTTGCAGGTTCAACAGGCGGCGATAGCCCATCTCCAGATCCATAATCGCCCACCGAGTAGGATTGAGCCCGAGCCGTCCCAAGAAGTTGTCCACAGAGTTGAATCAGTCTCACGGATATCAAATGAGAAAGAATCGGGGAGCAATCCTGTAATCATGAAGATGCTCGAGGAACTGACGAAACAAATTGAGTCGGGAGAAAAGAATATTGTGGCAAACGACAAGAAAATGGAAACCTATAACTCCTGGGTCGATCAAATCCTGGGAGCATCGCCGATATTGAAGGGCCTGGACTCCAAAAAGTTCGTAAAAAACCTTTTCCCCCGTGTGCGACTTCCAAGACGATCCCCAAGAATTTCCACATGACCGAGATTACTAAATACAATGGAACGACCGACCTGAATAAGCATGTCACCTCTTACGTATGTGACATCATAGGGAATGATCTAGAGGATGATGAGATCGAATCTGTCTTACTAAAGAATTTTGGAGAGACCCTGTCAAAGGGAGCTATGATATGGTATCACTATTTACCACCTAATTCTATTGACTCATTTGCTATGCTTGCATATTCTTTCGTAAAGGCACACATTGGGGCCATCAAGGTCGAGATAAGGAAGTTGGACCTTTTCAAGGTAAGGCAGAAGGACAATGAAATGCTTAGAGAATTCGTGTCTTGATTCCAAATGGAACGGATGGACCTACCGCTGGTCGCTGATGATTGGGTCGTTCAAGCCTTTACCCAAGGACTCAATGTTCGAAGCTCGGTGGCTTCACAACGGTTGAAGCATAAGCTGATAGGGTACCTGGATGTTACTCTGGCCGATATGCACAATCGGTACCAATCAAAGATTAGGGTCGAAGACGATCAACTTGGGGCTCCTTCCGGGTCCATTTATCCTGTTAGAAAACGTGAAGGTCGTTCAAAGATTAACCGGATGCATAGCCTCTCTAGGGCGATTCATCTCGAGGTCATCGGATAAGAGTCACCGATTCTTCTCCCTGCTAAAAAAGAAGAACAACTTCTCATGGACCCTGGAGTGTCAACGGGCCTTAGAGGAACTCAAACGATATTTATCGAGTCCACCATTGCTTCATACACAGAAAGCAGATGAACAACTATACTTGTACTTGGCATTAACAGAAATAACGGTAAGTGGAGTCCTGGTTCGAGAAGAACAAGGTACACAATTTCTAATTTACTATGTTAGCAGGACCCTAGGGAGGCCGATATTAGGTGATCTCGTCCAAGTCAACCTCTATTCGGGGTTGTGAAACAATCGATTGCAATAATAATACCCAACAAGGAGCCGGCATCGAATCCACAGGGAGCTTAGAGGGGATTAGTGGTATATATTTGGAATAAGCACGCGAAGTATCTTGATTGCACTTCCACAAAGATGGTTTTGTTTTTACTTCTAAAATTACGCTACGATTGCAATTCTAAGATATAAAACTGGAGAATATTATTTTTGTTGTTGTTTTAAAATAATGTAAAAGGCCTAGGGCTATGACCTTCACGTAGGTGTTTGCCAAACGGGTTGTAAGCTTTAGAGCGGGTTTTGTTAGTCTAGGTGTATATAGCTATCAACACATAATTACCCACTCAATACCTCTTGGTAAGAGAGTATTTTTCCCAATTTGGATTTCTCAAGTCCAAATGGGTATTGAATAAAACATTTGATAAAATTCTCAAGTCGGGTTTTACTATCTCTAGGTTCAACCCTTTAATTGGGACTATCAATCTCTTGATTTCGTCCTAAATTCTTGTTAGCCAAGTTTTTCTGGACTAAGTCTCTCTTTCTCAAGTAGAGACCAAGTCAAATAGGCTTGAACTAATGTTTGCATCCATTAATTCTACAATTAGAGCAAAAACAAGGCTAAATAATAAACATCCAACCATAAACAATCCCTAAATTAAATACTCATTAGGTTCACACACTAGGGTTGGGTCACAACCCTAGCTAAAAATCTAGCTACTCATATTGGGTATTAAAGAAAATAAAGAAAAAAAGATGATAAAACTCATATTCCAAGATTAAAAGATGAAAATCCAATGTTAAATCACCAATATAAGCTAAAGTTGCCTAAAAGGGTAAAGAAAAACGGCTACAGAACTTTTCCAATTCAAAACTTAACCTAATTTCGTGAAAGGAGTCTATTTATACGCAGCTGGAATTTTCGGACAATAATACCGTTTTGGAGGTTCTGTGGCCGCACAATCCTGTGTGCGCTCCGCACTTCTCTTCAGCTCTTGGTAGAAGTTTATTCTGCGGCCGCACAATTCTGAACTACGGCCGCATCTCTTAAGTTTTGCGGTCCGCACATTCTTGGGTGCGGCCGCACTGGACTCTTTTGCGGACCACACATTTCCCGAGTGCGGCCGCATAGTTGATTTCTGCGGCGGCACAATTATAGTGCGATCCACACATCTTGTTGGGATTGAAATTGATCTCTCTGAACTTTGACTTCTGCGGCCGCACAATTACTGTGCGACCTGCACTTTACACTGAGTTTTTGCAGATTTTCATTCACATTCTGCGACCGCAGATAGAATTCTGCGGTCCGCACTTCAGCTTCTGTGCCTGATTTTTGTCCTTGTTCAGATCACTCCTTCTTGAGTTGGATTTCGTAGTAGTGTCTCATTTTTCCAAAACTCTTGCAAGCAAGGATATTTCATCATTTTCCGGGAATACTTTTATACATTTTAAACTAAAACGAAAATCAAAAGGCGCTAATAAGTATTCAAAATCCCCACTTATCAACTCCCCCAAAACTTAAGCTTTTGTTTATCCTCAAGCAAATAAGGTAATTCTCACCTCCACAAGATAAGAGCTACTCTGACTAATCTACGATGAGTCAAACATACATAAATTGGGACCAACAATTACCCACAACACTTATGAATTATCAACAAGGCAATGATTTGAAGTTTTAAGCATCAATAGTTCTAATGTGACACTTGAGCATCAAGAGTTGACTTTACTCATCAAGATTTTTCATGTAGGTCACTGTGGATCCCAAACTCCTCCTCCTCTACTCTCCGTTAGCATATTTCACTTATGAATGTAGCACTCAATTCAACTATTTGTGAAAAGTTTGCTCATCTCTCTCAAAAGAATATCACAAGTACGACTCTAAGTACCATATGCTTGCCCCTCATGTAAATCATCACTAATGTAAGTTCACTCAGCTTGAAATCACGTAGGGCTTTTTCGGAATGTAATGAAGGCTTTTGGACTAAGGTAGGAAATTTTAGAATAGAACGGGTTCATCTTTCCTTAATCGCTCTATTTTCTCTTTTTGGCTCATGCTGTGCTGACTCTTTGAGGCATTTTATTTTTCCTTAGGGGAAATAGAGAGACTTGACATCACTCTTCCTTGTTTTCTCCATGGTCATGATATTCATTTTCTCCTTCTTTGTTTTCTGCATGCTTTGCATTTTTGCTTTTCTTTGAATCCTTTCAACTCTTCAATTTATTCACTTTCTTTTTTCATTTTTCTTTTGTTATTTCTTTATTTTTCTTTGACTTTCCTTTTCTTCATTTCTTTTCTCTTTTTGTACCTTGGTACCACTTCCAAACTCCTCGCCTCTCCCCCAAACTTATGTTTTCTCCAATTGTTTCTCATGAGTGTTAAGGAAAGCTGGGGTGCCAAGAGAGGGCCACTATAAAATGCGTAAAGGCTTGTAACATGACTATCAAATGAGAAATCTTTTAGGCTAAAAAGGTTTGACTAGGGATAACATATTGGTGGGCCATGTAAAATTTCAAAACGGGTCAAGGAGAGCCTACAATCACTTCTCAAGCCAAGCAAAACTTAAAATTTTACCTAAAAATAATTCCGGGGAAAGTTCTAGACCATTCACATGGGTACTTGGACTTGCAAAAAAATATCTCACCTCTCACACAGATGGATTGTTAAATAGGATAGAGTCGATGGCCCACAACAACCGTATTAAAGATTGAAAATCACTAATGGTTTAATTAAATCACTCGATGATTGCCTAAGTCAACACAAGAGTCAGAAGGTCACTAGAGTTATTTCTTTCCAAGAACTTGTTTTTAATCATAAGCGTGTAGTTAAGTGTGTTGGTACCAAGTGAAGCATGCATGAATCTCTTATTCATTATTACTACTGTCCTTACCTAAACATAAAAAACGAGCTCAATCCCTTAAGAAGGTTGTCACGCCATCCATCATTGGGAAGAGTCACCCGGTTCACACAAAAACCACCTTTGGGAAGAACCGTGGCATTAAGAAAACCAAAGGCTTATGGATTACTAAAACAAAAAAAGAATCTACTAAAGTAAATAAGAAGCTATAATGGCTACACATTAACTACGAAGAAAACAAAATAAAGAAGCTATAAAGTAAACTACTAAAGGCCTAAATGAATATACAAACTGAGAAAGGGAAAAAGAATATATATATATATATTAATAGAGAGAAAAGACTATATACATAATGAAATAAAAAGAAGAAAATATTATCAGTTATTACAGGCCAATGTCAAATATCAAATTAAAATAGACTCCGCTCCCTGAATAAAAATAACCATTGTCCTCAATGTTTAACAAAATCAAAATAAGAAAGGGAAAGAGAAGAGAAGACTCCCTATGTGGTCTCAGTGTCCATAGCAGCATCACCGCTCTCAGGATCCTCCAACTAGGTCTCATCATCCTCTGCTCGTGGAGGAGATGGGTTGGTGAACATCTGTAGCACCGCCTCAGCAGTGTGGGCAGCAAAGTCTGGCTCCTCATACTGGCCAACTGGTGCTACTGGTATTGATGGTGCTGATGGGTCTGCTAGTACTGATGGATCTGTCTCCATCAGTAAGTCAAATGGAAGATCACCAGCTGCTGCTATCTTCGTCACCTCTCGTCTCAACTTATCAATTGATATCCTTGAAGCCTGAGATTTCCTCATCTTCTTCACCTGCTTTCCTAGATCCTCAATTTCTCCCCCATGCGCCACCAAAGTTGCCATAATAGTTTTCTGATTGTCCAATATTTTCTTCAAAGTTTCCTCCACTGACGGAGGAAACTGGGGTGCTGGGGTAGAAACCAGTGCTGCAACAACACTAGATAGGTCAGACAACTTTGCAGTAGCTGTCTGCATCCAGTTGTTGAGACTCGCCAGTGTCTGGGAGACTCGCAGCATAGAGAGTGGATAATTAAAGGAGTAAGACACTAATACCGATGGCCCTGGAGATGGAGGTGGTGGTATGACAGCTGTCTCAGTGGAAGGCTCGCTGTTGTGGAATGCATGGATACTGTAGAAGGCATAGTAGCTGAATCTGCAATTACCACCGAAGGCTCATCAGAATGGCGTATGGTAGTAGTCAACTTACCCTTGTTCTTTTGGTTCCTCGGGTCCTTTAGAGAGTACCAAGAGAAGGGCTTCTTAGCCCGAACCTTGTATCAAAACTCTTGGGCTCCACCCCCGCATCCGTAAGATACTCCGTGAAGTGTTGGGATACGGGCAGGAGCTCTCACCCTGCCTAACAACCAGAGACATATTGGCCGACATGATGGAACCTACATTGATTGGGTACCCGGCCATGATGGAGACAACTAAGACTGCCCGAGGGACTGGGAGATTGTTTTCATTCTGGCTCGGGTCTATGCGATTGCACACAAATGTTTGCCACCCTTTTGCCTCAAAATTGAGGGTAGACCGCTGAATGGGAACCCCTGTTGTGATCCATGGTGGTGGTGGTCCTGGAGCTGCTAGTATCTCTGCTAACCAAGGGCGATCCTCCTCACCCATTGCGGACTTCTCTAAATATTGAACCGACTCCACCTCCTCGAACCCCAAGTAAGTGTTCAGGGTGCTCTGATCAAATCTAACCTTCAAGTTCCTCACCTTGGTCACCTTAGTCCCCTTTTTGATGTGCGCCACATCTACATAGAATTCTCGGACTAAGTGCTCCTTGGCATCCATCACACTTTGAGTGAACCATGTCCACCCTTTTCTCTCTCGGTGCTGCTTTTCCATATTCGGATTAAACCTATCCAAATATTTCAAAAGAAAATAATGCTCAAGTGTGAGAAATCTCTGAGGCCACCTCTCAGAACCTGGCCCAAATATCCTTCCTTTTTTACCTCTCGAGACCGGTAACTCTAGTATCAGCCCCTAGACCGTCATCTGAAACATTCTCATCATCATTAACTGCAACTAGTGCGGAAGTGGTGTGAGATATGAGGGTTCTGAACCATGACTACCATCTTCCAAACCCTCAAAAGTGCTTGCTGAGGTGGAAGGCTCATTATGGAGCTGGTGTCTCCCCGAAAATTGTTGTGGCTGAGATTGGGCCTCAGGTTGTGCTTCCGCAGAGTGGCCCTTAGATGCTTCTCTAGACGGGATGTAAGAACTTGATTCAGAGGGCTCTATGGCCCTACCTCGCCTAGTGGTTGTCTTTTTTGAAATCCCATTTTTCACAACGAGTGGTTAGGTACCCCTGCCTCGGCCTCGGGAGGGTTCACCCATTCCCTCTGCGGTCCGAACAATTTTAAGTGCGACCGTACAATTCAAGTGCGGTCCGCACAATCTTGAGTGCGGCCGCAAAATTCAAGTGCTGTCCGCACAATATTGAGTGTGGCCGCATAATTCAAGTGCTGTCCGCACAATCTTGAGTGCTTCCGCACAATTCAATCTCAAAAAATACAACTCTCTGAAGTCTTGATCCGCGGCCGCACATATTTTTCTGCGACTGCGGTTCAGTTTCTGCGGACCGCACAATTTTGAGTGCAGTCTGCACAATTTTGAGCGCGGTCCGCACAATCAATGAACAAATGTTGCCCTAGCCTAAAGATCTGTGGACCGCACAATTACTTGTGGGGCCGCATAATTTAAAAACACATGGCAGTAAAATTAGGGCTTTTCAATTTAGCACATATTGGGCATGGTATTGGCAATTTAGACAAGATACACAGTTTACCCATACCCCTATTAGCAACTAGGAAGTTACCCACATAATTTTAAGCACACATGATGACGAATTTGACATTTAGGCCTAAAAATAACTAAACTAATTATGAACAAAATTAAGGAAATTGAAATTTTTTTAAAGATGAATTGAGCATACCACTAATGTAATTTGAGATTGTTGAATGAATTTGAGTGCACTGTACTTGCCTTAATGTCAAATGCTCAGAGTGTGTAAAGTTTTTTAACAGTGGTGAGGAGGAACTATTTATAGGTGACCGATTTAGGGCAAAAGTTTGAAGCTGAGTGCGGACACACAATTTTATGTGCGGTCTGCACTCCTTACTTGATACCACTTACCCTCTTTGACGATCTGCGCTCCGTACATTTTTGATCACACATTTCCTTGTGCGGCCGCAGATAAGACATTTCTCTAACATGCATACTTCAGAGGGTTTTCAATTTTGTGATATCCAGTTGTGCGGCCGCATCTTGAATTGTGCTGCCACAAACTCTTTTCTGCTGTGGCCTTCAAGATTGTGCGGTCCGTACTTTTTCCAAACTTAGCCATTTTTCCTGAGCACAGTTCCTGCAAAGCTCACTCATTCCTGCAACACACTTCAAAACTAGTTAGCACAAAACAAGACCTATCTAAAGAAGAAGAAGAAGACAAAGAAAAAGAAACATGGGTTGCCTCCCAAGAAGATCCTGATTTAACGTCGCGGCATGACGCAGATTACCATCAATCACTTGAAGTGAATCACTGCCACGTCGTGTCCATCACCAACTTTGCCCAGACAGTGCTTCACCCTGTGACCATTGACTCTAAACACTCCATCATTTTTATTCTTCAAGTCTAATTCACCAAAGGGTGTCATACTCACAACCTCAAACGGGCCTCCCATTTAGACTTCAACTTTTCCGGAAACATCCGTAACCGAGAATTGAACAATAACACAAGATCACCTTTTTTAAACTCCTTGTTTTGAATGTACTTGTCATGGAGGTACTTCATATTCTCCTTGTATAAGGTATAACTTGTATATGCATGGTACCGAAATTCATCTAGCTCATTCAATTGGTCCACCCTTAAGTTAGCGGCGACATACCACTCAAGATTTAGCTTCTTCAAAGCCCATATGTCCTTGTGCTCAAGTTCCACCGGAAGATGATAAGCTTTCCCGAACACCAACCGATATGGAGACATCCCAATCGATGTTTTATAAGTCATACGATAAGCCCATAGAGCATCATCAAGTTTCTTTGACCAATCCGTCCGATTGGCATTCACTGTTTTGACTAAATTCTCTTGATCTCCCGATTGGGGACATCCACTTGTCCTCTTCCTTAAGGATGATATGGGGTCGTGACTTTGAAAGTGACACCATACTTAGTGAGTAAGGTGTCGAAAGCTTTGTTGAAAAAATGCGACCCCCCATCACTTATGATGGCCTTTGGAGTACCAAATCTTGTAAAGATGTTATTTTTCAAAAATGCCACCACACATCTAGATTCGTTGTTGGGTAGAGCAACGACCTCAAGCCATTTTGACATATAGTCCATAACTACCAAAATGTAGGTGTTCCCACAAGAGCTTACAAACGGTCCCATGGAATCAATGCCCCACACATCAAAAATATCAATTTCCAAGATGGTGGTGAGGGGCATCTCATTTTTCTTTGATATCCCACCGACCCTTTGACATTCATCATAACGCTTGACTAGATCACCAACGTCCTTGTAGAGAGTAGGACAATATAATCCACAACTCAACACTTTGGCCGCCCTTCTTGATCCACCATGGTGACCACCATATGGTGAAGAGTGACAAGCCCCAAGAATTTCAACTTGTTCCTCCTCCTGTACACATCTTCAAATCACACCATCGGTATAAATCTGGAAGAGGTACAATTCATCCCAATAGTAGTCAAGGCAATCTCGTTTGAGATTCTTCCTTTGTTTTGAAGAGAACCCATACGAAACAATACCACTCACAAGATAATTTGCTAAATCAGCGAACCATGGCATCTCGATCATTGAAATGTCTAGAAGTTGCTCGTAACCTATTAATTGCTCTCTTTTACTTGTGTTTTGGGACAAAAATGCGTGAAGGTATTCCCGAAAACTAATGTAATATGCTTGCTTGCAGGAATTGTTCAAAATGAGCCAAACGAGTCATAATCAACTCATAAAGGAGTCAAAACTTGAACAAAAATCAAGACTGAGCCAAGAGATCTGAAACGCGGACATCACAAATATTGTGCAGCCGTGAAAGCCACAACGCGGTCGCAATCACAATTATGCGGTCCACAAAATGGAGATTCCGAGAGGTTGATTTTTGGGGTAAAAGATGAGCGCAGACCGCATCAGAAAGGTGCGGCCACGAAAGTTCCTGTGCGGCCGCAATTGGAATTATGCGGACCGCGACGATTGAGGTTCAAAGAGCTTACAATTTAAGCAAAAAGGAGAAGTGCGGTCCGCGTCAGAATTATGTGGCCGCTGAACTCCCTTACGAAGCCGCGATGGAGATTAGGCGGCCCGTGAAACTTAGCTCAACCCAGATCCAGAATTGAAGAACGCGGACCACGATCAGAATTACGCGGCCGCGAAAGCAAGAGTGCGACCGCACTCAGAATTACGCGGCCGCACAACCTCTGCATGGGTATTTTTGTCCGAAGATTTTAGCTTAGTATAAATAGAACTTTTTAACATTTTAAGGTTATGTCATGTATTATCTGAGCACGTGAGATGACTGGAACTTATGTTTTAGGCAATTATGTACTAGATTCATCTTTTAACATTAGATTTTCATGCCTTAATCATATATTATGGATTTTATCTTCTTATCATATTCAATTTCTGTTATTTCCATGAATAGCTAGACCCATAGCTAGGGTTGTGACCCAACCCTAGTGTGGGTATTTAATGGGTGTTGAATTTTAGGGATTGAATGTGTATGAATTAGTGATATTTAGCCTAGTTCTTGCTAGAATTATAGAATTAGTGGTTGCAAACGCCGATTCATGCATTTATGACTTAGTATCTACTTGAGAAAGTGAACTCAAAAAAGTGATAGTCCCAATTAAAGGGTTAAATCTAGAGATAGTAATACCCGACTTGAGCTAATATCACTTGAATTGCATGAATACCCATTTGGACTTGAGAAAGCCAAATTGGCAAAAATCACTCAAACTACCCAGAGGTATAGAGTGAGTACTTTGGTGTGATAGCTATATTACGACCCCAACTAATCAAGCTTGCCCTAGATTTTTGCTACCCGTTAGATATCCACCTAAGTAGAAGTCACTACCCTAGTCTCTTTTAAACACTTGAAAACCAACAACAATAATATTGTACTTAGTTTCAATTTGTGAAATCAATAGAGTAAATTTAGAAGTAGAAATCAAACCCAAACGTTTGGAAGTGTAATTACAAGCAAAATCCGCACTAGCTCGGATATAAACCTAATTCCAAACCAATTAACTCCCTGTGGATTCGATTCCAACCTAGTTGGGTTACTGCATCGACCACCCTCACTACTCAATAGTAGTGTAGGCTTGGACCCTATCAATTTTTGGCGCCGTTTCCGGGGAGTTAGACGGTCTTAGCTATATATCTGATTATTTTTGTGTTTTGTTTTTCTTTCCTTTCGTTTTTCTAATTTTGTGTTTCAACTGCTTTTAGGTACCAAGTGGATCTTAACGAGGCCCTTGGACATATCCCTCAAGGAGAGGAGGTAGATGACAATGAAGTGGATGAGGTTCATCTTGAACCTTAAGTACAAAGAATAGGCCTCCCGCCTCATGACAACATTCCAAACCCTCCCCCACCTCCTCCAAGGGCAGCACACCGGGTGTTACTCAATGAAGGATACGAAAGTTCAATTGTCCCGCCCTGGATTTGGGCGGGCAACTTTCAGATAAACAATGTCATGCTTACACTATTGGAACAGAGGGGTTTCTTCACCGGATCTCCACATCAGAACACATATAAGCATCTCTAAGGTTTTGTAGACACATGCTGGGGGAGCAAGCACACGAATGTATCTGAGGACGCTTTGAGGTTAAGGCTTTTCCCTTTCTCACTTAGAGGGAAGGCTTTGGATTGGCTTGAGAGGCTACCCAACCATTCCATACACACTTGGGATGAGTTGGCTGAGAAGTTCATAGCAAAGTTCTTTTCTCAGGGACATATGGCGATTTTGAGAGATGATATCCTAGCTTTTAAACAAGAGTCAAATGAACCGTTACATGATATTTGGGAACGGTACCACATAATGGTAAAAGAATTCCCCAATAACGATATGACTGAAGCAATGATCCAGCAAACCTGTTATAGGGGTATCAACACAACTAACCAGTGTGTGGTGAATCAGCTCGGTGGGGGGTAATTTCATGAAAGTGCCTTATGCTGATGCTTGTGACATATTAGATGAAATGGAGGACACCTCTTACACTTGGCAAAGTAGAGCCAACGTTCCTCAGGGTGACCCTAATATTATCCACCTTCACAAGGAATTTCATGATCATGGGCAAGCCATAGCAGAGTTGACAACCACCATGAATCAGTTGGCCAAAGCTCAACTTCAGCAGGTTTAGGGGCCAAAACAAGTGAATGCCATGGAAGGAGTGAACATGATGGTTAACAAGAGAAGACAAAGAATTCAACAAGTTCAGAACAATCAAGATCAATTTGAGCAAAGTGGTAGTGGGTACAATCAAGATGGCTCTTATGATGATTAAAGTGAAGAGGTTCAATATGTGAATAATTACCAAGGTCAACAGAGAAATGCTTCAAATCAAAAACAGTGAAGATCACAGGGAAACAATCAAAATTGGGGCAACCAAGGACAACAAGGGAATTGGATGGCAACAACAACAATCAGAACAATTGGGGGAACAACAATCAAAATTGGGGTAATCAAGGAAATCAAAGCAATTGGGGAGGAAATAATCAAGGCAACTGGAGTGGCAACAATAATAGTAATTGGGAAGGCAATGGAAATCAAGGGGGTTAGAACAACAATAATCAAGGAAATTGGGGGTCGGCTTTCGAAGTCCCCCAATGTATCAACAACCCAACAACCCGCATCCATATCCGTCTCAAGGACCTAATTCATCCAATTATGGGATGGGACGGATATAAAGAATGTTCTATCCGCAACTTGGAAGTCCAAATGGGTCAAATTTCTCAAGAGTTGAATACTCGCCCTAAGGGGGCACTACCAAGTGATACGGTAGTAATCCCGAAGGGTGGGAACAATACGGGCCATGCTATGGCGGTGACTACTAGAAGTGGTAGAGGTGGAGTTTCTAGTACTTCTAATCCAAGAAAGACTGTGAATGATGATATGGTTGTTCAAGAAGATGATGAGCCATGTAATGATGTGCAAGTAAATGATGAAGTGAGGATAAACATTGAAGAAAATGTAGAGGAGACACAAGATGATGTGAACCCGTCTAGGAAACATGTGATAGATATATCAGATTCGGTAGTGCCAAAAGCCAAGTCTCCTTTGCCAAGGCCTCCTCCACCATATCGTCAAAGGCTTGCGAAGCAAAACAATGGAAACCAATTCAAGAAATTCATTAATATGGTGAAAAGTTGTCAATAAATGTGCCATTGGTTGAAGCCCTCGAACAAATGCTAGGATATGCCAAGTTCATGAAAGACTTGGTAACTAAGAAGAGGTCAATGAACTGTGAAATGATCAAAATGACACATCAAGTGGGTGACATTGTGAATTCCATGGCTCCAAAGCTAGAAGACCCCAGTGCCTTTACAATTCCATGCACTATTGGTAGTGCCGATTTTGCCAAAGCCTTGTGTGACTTTGGAGCGAGCATTAATTTGATGCCATATTCTGTGTTCAAGACATTGGGGATTGGTCAACCAAGACCCACATCCATGAGGTTACAAATGGAGGACCATACAATGAAGAGGCCATTGGGGATAATTGATGTTGTGCTAGTTCGGGTCGACAAGTTCATACTTCCCGTATATTTTATGATACTCGACTGTGAGGTTGACTATGAGGTGCCTATCATATTTGGGAGACCTTTACTAGCTACAGGGAAGGCCTTAGTTGATGTGGAAGATGGGGAGCTCACCTTTCGGGTGGGCGAGGAAAATGTTGTGTTCCATGTGTGCAAGTCAATGAGGCAGCCTAATAACAACAAATTGTGTTCGTTTGTGGATCTTGTGACTGAGGTAATTGTTGATGACACAAGTGCTATGATTAATGTTGAAGACCCTTTGGAAGCCGTGTTGTTGAATCAAGATGAGGATGGGAAGGGAGGCTTGGTAGAATATGTAAATGCCTTGCAAGGAATGGGATCCTATACATATGGGCCCCGAAAACTTTCCTTGGACCTTGAGAACCGGAAGACTCCACCAACAAAGCCCTCAATCGAGGAGCCTCCCACATTGGAGTTGAAGCCATTTCCTTTACACCTCAGGTATGAGTTCTTAGGCCCTTGTTCCACATTACCTGTTATTCTTTCTTCGTGCTTAACTAACGTGCAGGTAAACTCCACCCTTGTGGTGCTTCAAAGAAGAAAGAAGGCAATAGGTTGGACATTGGAGGATATTCGGGGTATAAGCCCCGCCTTTTGCATGCACAAAATCATATTGGAGGAGGATTCCAAACCCTACGTGGAACATCAAAGAAGGTTGAACGAGGTCATGCAAGAGGTAGTCAAGAAAGAGATCATCAAGTGTCTAGATGCAGGGGTTGTCTACCCTATTTCGGGTAGTCATGGACTTCACCGGTACAATGTGTCCAAAAGAAGGGGGCATGACTCTGATCACAAATGATAAAAATGAATTGATCCCCACAAGAACTGTCACTGGTTGGAGGGTATGCATGGATTATAGGAAGCTGAACAAAGTGACTCGGAAATACTATTTTCCATTGCCATTTCTTGATCAAATGTTGGATAGGCTTGCCGGACGTGCTTATTATTTCTTCTTGGATGGGTATTCCGGATATAACCAGATTCTTATTGCACCAGAATACCAAGAGAAAACCACCTTCACTTGTCCGTATGGCACATTTGCATTCTCAAGGATGCCGTTTGGTTTATGTAATGCACCGACTACTTTTCAGCGGCGTATGATGGCAATATTCACGGATATGGTGGAGTACTTCCTCGAGGTTCATGGATGATTTCTCTAGTGGGGGATTCCTTTGAAGAATGTTTGGATAATCTTGATAAAGTATTGTCCCGATGTGAAGAAGACCAACTTAGTGCTTAATTGGGAGAATTGCCACTTTATAGTCAAGGAGGGCATTGTTCTCAGCCGTAAGATCTCCAAGAATGGTATTGAAGTCGATAAAGCAAAGATTGAAGTGATATCAGAACTCCCTCCTCCTACTCCTGTCAAGGGAGTGAGGAGCTTTCTAGGTCGCGCGGGGTTTTACCATAGTTCATCAAGGATTTCTCAAAAGTGGTGAACCTCTTGTGCAAGTTATTGGAAAAAGATGCCAAGTTTGTGTTTAATGATGATTACATTAAAGCTTTTGAGTTACTCAATTATAGGTTGACTACCACTCCCATCATTACCGCACCCAATTGGAGCTTACCGTTTGAGCTCATGTGTGATGCTAGCGACGTGGCGGTAAAAGCAATATTGGGGAAAAGAATCAACAAGATATTTCATTCGGTATATTATGCAAGCAAAACAATGAACGACGCCCAAGTCAACTATACGGTGACCAAGAAAGAGCTATTAGCCATTGTCTTCGCCATGAAAAAGTTCCGCCTGTACCTCATGGGTACCAAAGTGATTGTGCGCACCGATCACGCGACACTTTGTTATTTGATGATTAAAAAGACTCTAAGGCTAGGTTGATGCGATGGGTTCTTCTTCTATAAGAGTTTGAACGTGAAATATTAGACCGTAAAAGGAGTAAGAATCAAGTGGCAAACCACTTGTCCTGCTCGGAACAGGAGGGGAGGCCCCATGATGGCCTCAAGATCAATGATTCATTTTCGGATGAACAAATCCTCTCCGTGTCTTTGACCGGGATGCCTTGGTTTGATGAAGGCCAACTTTCTTATGACCAACATTGCCTCGAAAGAGTTCTCTTCAAACCAAAGGAAGAAGCTCAAACGGGACTGCTTGGATTATTATTGGGATGAGCCATATCTTTTCAAAATTTGCACTGATAGTGTTATCTGGAGATGTGTTCCGAAGAGCAATGAGTATTCTTGAAGCTTGCCATTCCTCGCCCTATGGTGGTCACCATGGTAGGGCAAGAACTTCTACAAAGTTCCTAAGCTATGGATTCTATTGGCCTACGTTGTACAAAGACGCTAGCGAGCTCGTTAAGCGGCGCGATGATTTCCAAAGAGCCGGTGATATCTCCAATAAGAATGAGATGCCTCTCACCACCATCCTTGAGATTGATATTTTCGACATGTGGGACATCGACTTTATGGGTCCATTTGTGAGTTCATGTGGGAACACTAATATTCTTGTTGCTACGGCTTATGTTTCTAAATGGGTTGAACCTGTGGCTTTGCCAAATAATGAGGCACATAGTGTGATGTCTTTCTTTAAGAAAAATATCTTCACAAGGTTTGGCACCCCAAGGGCCATCATTAGTGATGGGGGTTCTCATTTTTGCAACAAAGCCTTCGACACTTTATTCTCCAAGTATGGTGTCACTCATAAGGTGTCAATCCCCTATCATCCCCAGGCAAGTGGACAGGTTGACGTCTCCAACAGGGAGATCAAGAGCATTATATCCAAGACTGTCAATGCAAAGCGGACTGATTGGTCAAGGAAACTTGACGATGCTTTATGGGCCTATAGAACAACTTACAAGACTCCAATTGGTATGTCTCCGTACCGGTTGGTATTTGGAAAAGCATGTCACCTTCCGGTGGAATTAGAACACAAGGCCATGTGGGCGTTGAAGAAATTGAACCTTGAATAGGATGTAGCTGCCAATCTCTGGGTAGAGCAACTAAATGAACTTGATGAGTTCCGGTTCCATGCTTACTCCAGTTCGTCCTTGTATAAGGACAAAATGAAGTACCTTCATGATAAGTATATCCGGAACAAAGAATTCAAAGAAGGTGACTTGGTTCTTCTATTCAACTCTTGGTTATAGATGTTTCCGGGAAAGCTAAAGTCAAAGTGGAGTGGTCCTTTTGAAGTGGTACATATGACTCCTTTTGGTGCTCTAGATTTGAAAAACAAGAACGGTGAGATCTTTAGAGTCAATGGGCACTGGGTGAAGCACTAACTTGGCAAGATTGATGATAGCCACGTTGTGGCATTGATCTATTTCAAATGAGTGGTGGTAACATGCGTCGTGCCACGACGTTAGATCAGGTGCTTCTTGGGAGGCAACCCATGTGATTTTCTTTCTTTTGATTTTCTTCTTAAATTAGGCATTTTTTTGGACAAATTGGTTATGAAGTGTATGTAGGAATTGGTTGTGCAGTGCAGGGAATTGATAAGGAAAAAAGTGCGGACCGCATCAAAATTTTGCGGCTGCACTCAGGTAAGTCGGTGGGTCCTTTGGAATCAAAGTATAAATACACCTTTTTGGAACTATTCACGCTTTACGAACCCTGAATTCTCTAACACACCTAAAGCACTGTGCACCTTTACTTGCCTTCAATCTCATCCCATTCTCATCAAGTGTAGATTTCCTACCATTTTTCACAACTGGTATGTTCATTTTAAAGACCCGATCAGCCTCTCCTCCTCCTCCAAGCGATACAAGTGGTTCACCACTTGGTTTTCACTGCCTTTGCGTTGTTGGATGTATAGATCGAACTCTTACAATAAAAGCACCCATCTCATTAATCGCACATTTGAATCTTTCTTGCTCATTAGGTACCAAAGTGCCGCATGATCCGTGTGAACAATCACCTTGGTACCCATTAAGTACGGGCGGAACTTCTACATGGCAAAAACATTAGCAAGGAGCTCTTTTTTGGTCACAGTGTAATTGACTTGGGCATCATTCATGGTCTTACTGGCATAGTAGACCGGATGAAAGATATTGTTGATACGTTTCCCAAAAGCTGCTTCGACCGCCATATCACTAGCGTCACACATGAGCTCAGAAGGCAAGCTCCAATTTGGGGCGGTGATAATAGAAGTAGTTGTCAATTTGAACTTGAGAAATTCAAATGCCTTCATGCAATCCTCATTGAAATGGAATTTGGCATTTTTCTCCAATATCTTACACAAGGGGTTCACCACTTTGGAAAAATCCACGATGAAACACCGGTAGAACCTCGCATGACCTAAGAAACTCCTCACTCCCTTCACGGATGTTGGAGGTGGAAGTTTAGAAATCACCTATATTTTTTCCTTGTCGACCTCAATACCATTCTTTGAAATTTTGTGGCCAAGGACAATGCCGTCCTCAACCATGAAGTGACATTTCTCCCAATTGAGCACCAAGTTCATCTCTTCACATTTTACCAACACTTTATCCAAGTTTGATAAACAATCATCAAAATAATTCCCGATCATTGAAATGTCATCCATGAAGACTTCAAGGAAATCCTCCACCATGTCTGTGAAGATAGCCATCATACACTATTGAAAAGTTGCCGATGCATTGCATAACCCAAATGGAATCCGCGAGAATGCGTAAGTTCCATAAGGATATGTGAAAGTAGTCTTCTCATGATCCTCGGGAGCAATAAGAATTTGATTGTAGCCGGAATACCCTTCAAGGAAATAATAGAAAGCATGCCGGAAAACTTATCAAGCATTTGATCTAGGATGGGAAATGGGAAATGATCCTTACTTGTGACTTTTTTGAGCTTGCGATAGTCCATACACACTCTCCACCCGGTCACCGTTCTTGTAGGAATCAACTCGTTCTTGTCATTAGTAACCACAGTCATGCCTCCTTTCTTTGGGACACATTGCACCTGAGAAGTTCACAAACTATCAGAAATGGGGTGAACAACTCCGACATCCAACCACTTTATGATCTCCTTTTTGACCACCTCTTGCATTGATTCATTTAGCATTATTTGATGTTCAACATAGGATTTGACATCCTCCTCCAAAATAATCTTGTGCATGCAAAATGCGGGGCTTATACCCCGAATATCCGTCAATGTCCATCCGATAGATTTCTTCCTCTTTTGTAGCACTGCCAATGTGGAGTTTACCTGCACGTTAGCCAAATAAGAGGAAGGAATAATCGGTAAAGTAGAACAAGGTCCAAGGAATTCATACCTGAGATGCAGAGGCAATGGCTTTAGCTCAAAAGTGGGAGGCTCCTCGATTGAGGGCTTTATTGGAGGAGTCTTCCGATTTTCAAGATCCAAGGACAATTTGCGGGGTTCATATTTGTACGACCCCATTCCTTGAAATACATTCACACATTTCACATAGCCATCCTTCTCATCATCATCCAGGTTAAGCAGAACGACCTATAAAGTAACATCAACATTCATCGTGGAATTAGTATCATCAATAATCACATCGGTCACCAATTCCACAAATGAACACACTTCATTACTGTTCGGTTGCCTCATATATTTGCACACATGGAAAACTATGTTTTCATCACCCACCCGAAAAGTGAGCTCACCGGCTTCCACATCAACGAGAGCCTTACCCGTAGCAAGGAAAAGTCTAACTAGAATAATCGGCACCTTGTAGTCCACTTCACAATTTAGAATCACAAAGTCCTTCGGGAGAATGAATTTATCAACACGAACCAACACATCATCAATAATACCCAACGGTCTCCTGATGGTACGATCCGCCATTTGTAATCTTATAGATGTGGGTCTTGGTTGACCAATTCTCAAAGTCTTGAAAATCGAATATGGCATCAAATTGATACTTGCCCCATGATCACAAAGAGCTTTAGCAAAGTCAACACTTCCAATGGTATAAGGTATTGTGAGAGTGTCGGGATCTTCCAATTTAGGAGCCATTGAGTGCACAATTACACTCACTTAATGAGTCATCTATAAAGTTCACAATTCATCGACCTATTATTTGTCACCAAGTCCTTCATGAACTTTGCATAACCGGGAATTTTCTCCAAATCCTCAACCAATGGAACATTAATAGATAGACTCTTCATCATGTCAATGAACTTTTTGAATTGGTTCTCGCCATTTTTCTTGGCAAGCCTTTAGGGGTATGGAGGAGGAGGCCTTGGAATTGGTGCCTTAGCCTTTGGCACCACCGGTTTTGGTATGTCAACAATGTGCTCCCTAGACGGGTTCACTTACTCTTTAATCTCCTCCACATTGTCATCAATATCAATTCTACTTCATCATTGGCTGCACCAAATTGTTCGGAATCTCATCTTCTAGTATCACTTGCTCATCATCCACATTTTCCCTTTGACTTGAGGTGGGTGCATTCGCACCTTTTCCACTCCTTGTAGTCATGGCCATAGCATGTCCTGTGTTGTTCCCACCCTTTGTGTTCACCATCGTGTCACTTGGTAGTGCCCCCTTAGGACGATTGTTCAAAGATTGCAGGATTTTCCCCAATTGAACTCCCAAATGGTGAATTGAAGTGTTGTGAGGCTAGTTGAGCATCAGAGTCAACATTCTTATCCATAATTTGTTTGAACATACTCTAAAGTCTCCCTATATCATTTTTTGAATAGCTTGGACCATGGGAAGGGTAAGGAGGCGGGTTTTTCAGTTGTTGATACATCGGGGGCCTTTGAAAGCCCGACCCCCGATTTCCTTGGTTATTGTTCCATCCCCCTTGGTTGTTGACTCCCAAATATCCTTGACTATTTCCACCCCAATTTACTTGGTTGTTTTGATCATTCCAATATCCTTGATTGTTCCAATTCCCTTGGTTGTTTCCACCATTCCAATTGCCTTGGTTGCTAGAATTCCAATTTCCTTGATTACCTTGAGATAGCCATCATTGTTGATCAGGCCTTGGAAGTTGTTTATTTTCCCTTGAAAGTTTTTCACATATTGCACTTCCTCCTCTTATTCATTGTAAGATTCCTCTTGATCAAACCCACTATCTTCTTGCACATATTGTTCCACACGATTTTGCACTTGTTGACCCTTTTGCCTTCCCTTGTTTACCATCATATTTACTCCATCCATTGAATTGACTTGCTTGGGACCTTGAACTTATTGAAGTTGAGCCTTGTCTAATTGATTCATTGTGGTGGTCAACTTGGAAATTGCTTGCCCATGATCATGCAATTCTTTATGTAGGTGAATTACATTTGGATAACCTTGAGTAACATTTGCTCTAATTTGCCATGCCGATGAAGTATCTGCCATTTCATCTGAGATATCACAAGCTTCTGCATATGACGTTGTCATGAAATTTCCACCGGCAAGTTGGTTGACCACGCATTGATTGGTAGTATTGATTCCCCTAAAAAATGTTTGATGAATCATAGCCTCCGTCATGTCATTGTTTGGGAACTCTTTCACCATAGTTCGGTAGCTCTCCCATATCTCATGCAAAGGCTCACTGGGTTCTTGTTTGAATGCTAGAATCTCGTCTCTAAGAGTATTCATATGCTCGGGAGAAAAGAACCTGGAAATAAATTTCTCGACCAATTCATCCCATGTACAGATGGAATGGTTTGGAAATCTTCCTAACCAATCCAAGGCTTTCCCCGTAGAGAGAAGGGAAATAGCCTAAATCTTAAATCATCCTCGGAGACGTTTGTCTGTTTACTCCCCCAACAAGTGTCCACAAACCCCTTCATGTGTTTGTACGCATTTTGACTCGGAGCTCCGGTGAAGAATCCCTGTTGCTCTAGCAATGTGAGCATAATATTCGTAATTTGGAAGTTGCTCTCTCTAATGCGGGGCGAGACTATGGCACTGGCATACCCTTCATTCAACAACACCCAGTGTGGAGCCTCTTGGTGGAGGAAGGGGAGGGGGTGGAATAGGAACGTTGTCTTAAGGTGGTAGGCCTCGTGTATTTTTCTTGAGGTTCAAAAGGAACCTCTTCAACTTGGTCATCATCCACGTCATCCCCCAATGGCATGTTTCTGAGAGGATCATTGTGGTTGAGAGCCATTGTTTCACCTATAATTGTTTCATAATAAGATTAGTAACACGGAAGGAAAGAAATACTAGTCACACACAAGACCAAATATATAGCTAAATCCATTTTGAGCTCCCCGACAACGGCGCCAAAAATTGATCTCGTCCAAGTCACACCTCTATTCGGGGTTGTGAAACAATTGATTGCAATAATAATACCCAACAAGGAGTCGAGATCAAATTCACAGGGAGCTTATAGGGGATTAGTGGTATATATTTGGAATAAGCACGTGAAGTATTTTGATTGCACTTCCACAAAGATAGTTTTGTTTTTACTTCTAAAGTTATGCCACGGTTTTTAATTATAAGATATAAAAACTGGAGAATATTGTTTTTGTTGTTGTTTTCAAATAACATAAAAGTCCTAGGGGTATGACATTCACCTAGGTGTTTTCTTAATGGGTTGTAAGCTTTAGAGCGAGTTTTGTGGGGCTGTATTATAGCTATCAACACATTATTACCTACTCAATACCTCTCGATAAGAGAGTGGTTTTGCCCAATTTGGCTTTCTCAAGTCCAAATAGATATTGAATAAAACAATTGATAAAATGCTCAAGTCGGATTTTACTATCTCCAAGTTCAACCCTTTAATTGGGAGTATCAATCTCTTGATTTCATCCCAAATTCTTGTTAGCCATGTTTTCCTAGACTAAGTCTGTCTTTCTCAAGTAGAGACCAAGTCAAAAAGGCTTGAACTAATGTTTTCAACCATTAATTCTACAATGAGAGCAAGAACAACGATAAATAATAAACACCCAACCATAAACAAGCCCTAAATCAAACACCCATTAAGTTCACACATTAGGGTTGAGTCACAACCCTAGCTAAAAATCTAGCTACTCATATTGGGTATTGAAGAAAATAAATAAGAAAAGATGATAATACTCATATTGCAAGATTAAAAGATGAAAATCCAATGTTAAATCACCAATATAAGCTAAATTTTCCTAAAAGGGAAAATAAAAATAGCTATAGAACTTTTCCAATTCAAAACTTAACCTAATTTCGTGAAAGAAGTCTATTTATACACAGCTGAAATTTTCGGACAAAAATATCATTTCGAAGGTTCTGCGGCCCCACAATTCTGTGTGCGGTCCGCACTTCTCTTCAGCTCTTGGCAGGAGTTGATTCTACGGTGGCACAATTATGGATTGCAGCCGCATCTCTTAAGTTCTGCGGTCCGCACATTTCTGGGTGCGGCCGGACTGGACTCTTCTGCAGACCGCACATTTCATGAGTGCAGCCGCATAGTTGATTTCTACGGCCGCACAATTATAGTGCGGTCCACATTTCTTGTTGGGATTGAAATTGATCTCTCTAAACTTTGGCTTCTGAGGCCGCACAATTATTATGCGTTCCGCACTTACACTGAGGCTCTGTAGATTTTCATTCTCATTCTGCGGCCGCAGATAAAATTCTGCAGTCCGCATTGCTTCTGTGCCTGATTTTTGTCCTTGTTTAGATCACTCCTTCTTGATTTGGATTTCATCGTAGTAGCTCATTTTTCCGAAACTCCTACAACAAGATATTTCATCAGTTTTTTGGAATACCTTTAAATATTTTTGAACTAAAACAAAAGTCAAAAGGCACTAATAAGTAATCAAAATCCCCACTTATCACTAGGTACCGTCACCTAGAAAAATTAGCGCTCGCTTTTCTAAGCGCCTCTAGGAATCTAAAACCTTATTTTCAGTGTCACCCCATATGTGTTGTAACAACTTACCCATTACAAAATACTATGCACAAGCCCGAGCTCTTGGGACGATTGCCCAAATGAGCCGTTGAAATCCGTGGGCACAATATTGAATATTGACCCCAGACAACCATCAAATCTCAAATTTTGGCAGATTTCATGGCCGACTTTACGACAGCCCTGATACCCGAGGTCAAATAAGAGTTGTTGGTAAACTCGGGGGCGTCCTCGAGAATCTGGACCCTCTTCAATGATGGTGCCCCAAATGCGAAAGGGTCCGAACTCAGTATCATTTTGAAACCGCCAACAGGAAATGTAGTTAGAAAATCTATCAGGACTATAAAATTGACTAACAACGAGGCCAAAATATGAGTTGTAGGTCCCGAACTTGCCAAAAGCTTGGGGGCGAAGGTGATTGAAGTTAAGTGAGACTCCCTCCTCGTGGTAAACTAAGTTAATGGAACATTCGAGGTCAGGGAAGAATGAATGCAAAGATACCTAGATAAGTTGCAGGTATCATTACATCGGTTTAAGGAGTGGACCTTACAACACGTACCCCGGGATCAAAATAGTGAAGCCGATGCCCTTGCTAACTTAGGGTCGTCAATCGAAGATAATGATCTTAATTTGGGGGCAATAGTACAACTTATGAGATCGATGGTTGAAGAAGGTCACGCTCAGATAAACTCTACAAGCTGACTTAGGATTAGATAAACAAATATAGAGAATATCTGAAAACCGTAAAGCTACCTTCGGATCCAAAAGAATCAAGGGCCCTCCGAACAAAGGCAGCACAATTTTGTTTGCCCGATAATGGAACCTTATTCAGGAGAATGTTTGATGGCCCACTGGCAATATGTCTAGGACCAGTTAATACCGAATACATTCTGAGGAAAATTCATGCGGGCACCTGTGTAAACCATTCGGGCGCCGAATCATTGGACCGAAAGGTGATCACATCAGGCTATTACTGGATCGATATGGAAATAGATGCAAAGGAGTTCGTACAAAAATGTGATGGATTCCAATGACATGCTCCGATGATACAACAACCCGAGGAGCTGCTGCTTTCGGTTCTATCGCCATGGCCGTTCATGAAGTGGGGAATGGACATCGTCAGCCCCATTCTATCGGCACTCGGTAAGGACCAATTTATTTTTTATGACTGATTATTTTTCTAAATGGGTCGAAGCCCATGCATATGAGAAGGTCAAGGAAAAGGAGGTCATCAATTTTATTTGGGACCACATCATATGTCGGTTCGGAATGTCGGCCGAGATCATGTGCGATAACGGAAAAAAATTCATTGGTAGCACGGTGACTAAGTTTCTCGAAGACCACAAGATAAAACGGATCCTATCAACACCTACCACCCTAGTGGTAATGGACAAGCCAAATCAACCAACAAAACCATAATCCAGAACCATAGAAAGAGGTTGACCGACGCCAAAGGAAAATAGAAGGAACTCCTGCCCGAAGTCCTTTGGGCATATTGTATGTTCTCGAAGTCCAGTATCGGGGCCACTCTATTCTCATTGGTTTACGTCGAAGCTCTAATACCGGTCGAAGTCGGGGATCCAAGTATTAGATTCCGATATGCAACAAAAGAATCAAATAACGAGGCCATGAATATGAGCTTGAAGCTATTGGATGAAAGGCGTGAAGCCACCCTTTTTTGGCTGGCTTTCCAAAAGCAGCGGATCACGAGATATTACAACAGAAGGGCCAACCTTCAGCACTTCAACGTCGGGGACTTAGTGCTAAGGAAGGTCACATTGAACACAAGAACGAGAGAAATTTGGGGCCAAATTGGGAAGGGTCGTATCATATCATCAAAATCACTGGAAAAGGATCCTACAAGCTCGGAATGATGAACGGTGAATAACTACCAAACAATTGGAATGTAACTCACCTAAAATTATATTACTGCTATGGTAAGATCCCATTCATTTTCTTTTATTTATATTTCAGACTAACACTTGCAGGTGACCGAATATTGAGGGCATTACCATTGGATATCGACTTTAGCAAGGAAATAAACTTTGTAGCTGGAGGGTATCGATTGATAGGATTTATTATAAGGGATAAACGGTCAAACGAACCGTGCCCACATAGGTTGCTCGAACCCTAACACAAAGCATGTACTCATATGTTACTATGATGCACAAGAATAAAGAGAAGTCTCTTCCTTGAAATCATCTTGTCTTTTAAAGTTTCTTCTTTACATTCCTTAAGGAATTTTGCTGCTTCTGATCCCCTAAAAGTAACAAGCACAAGGGTCACTTATAACCTGAGTTCGAACGATCACTCTCTCATTCGGGGACTGTCGTATGAAAACAAACTCGGAATATACAAGCTATTAGACTTCGGGGACACAAGACCTATTAGGCAACCCCCAAATTTTAAAGGACATGGCCACCTTAACTCGGAGAATATTATCATGGGCAAGCCCAGATAACTCGGGAAAGCAAGTCCACTGTACGTGCCCTCGATTGTTGATGTGTTTCCACAAGCTCTTTCTTGCTTCTTGTTATAACTTCTGGTGTCTATTCTGAGTTATGAAGACCCCTATTTATAGTTGTAGGAGGAAAGAGTTATGATAAGAACAAACTCTTTCCGACAATCAAATTGAAGTGTGACAAGGCCGCATTTGATTGGCCAAACATCTCACTTGAACATGTGGTGCGGTTTTATTGGTCTTTTAATACGACTTGGCATGCCTTGTCATTTTGACACATGGCACGATCCTAGTGGCTCTTCTGTTTAACTTGGCGTGCCACATCAATTAACACGTGGCACCGAACTGGGCCTCTAGTAGATGACATCTTGGGCTTAATGAAGTGGGCTCATCACTTTAGCCCAATTAAATGGGCTAGCCCAATGGATTAAGACTCATTTATTTAATCCATATATATTTGGACTTATATAATTATATGTTATTATATTAGTCCATAATATTTAGTTGGACTAACATATTTAATACATAGTCCAAATTATTTTATAGAATTTAAATCCAATAAATTTTTTATGCTTACAAATGGCCCTACTTCAAGGCTTGTCGGGTACATAATTTGAAAACTATGCTTGAAGTATTATTAAAATCAACAACCAGACTACTAAAATAATCACGGTAAGTATTATGGTGGTATAAAAACTAGTAAGTCGAAATTACAAGACAATCTTATCCAAATACATTCCACGTGTATAAGCGCATATATTTATAATTATGTCTTTAGCATCACATTAAAGTCTTCCCCATAGAAGTGAAAATATATGTACGTGGACTACTTGAACTTTGCACTTGAAATTTCAATACTGGCCATACCAAGTTCAAGTAGTAGATATGAAAGTTATATCTCATTCAAGGCACTGAAACGTTTGCATAACTTTCCTAATTGACATAGGTATGATAGCCTACTTTTTGGAGAGCTACCACACAGTACGGGGTCCCATACCTTCACGTATCTTACTGTGAATCAATTTGCTTAAGTTGGGAAAACTTTGCACCGCCTGTGACTTTTTCCTAGTTCTTTTTGGATATCGATAATTAACACTCTCCCACATCGGTATTAACTTTTCAATTGGACTCTTTACTATCTCTATAAATAGATACATTCTCTCAACTTGTGAGTATTAATCTTTTGTGCTTTTTGACATTTACAGAGCAAGGGCGCTGGTAAAGGTAGTTCTCTTTTCCTTCAATGTTTTTCTTCGTCTTTTTGTTTTTTTGTCTTTTTTTTTTAGGCCAAACGAGAAGGATTTATTTTTTTAACTATATGTTTCATGCATGAAAAATACGATCATAGGGTGTGAGGGGATGCATACTCATCCCTGCCTGAATATCGGGGAGATTACTCTCAAGGTGGCCCGACTATCGGAGAGATTACTCTCAAGGTGGCCCGGCTATCGGAGAGATTACTCTCAAGGTGGCCCGACTATCGGAGAGATTACTCTCAATGTGGATCGACTATTGGATAGATTACTCTCAAGACAACCCGACTATCGGAGAGATTACTCTCAGTATGGCCCGACTATCGCAGAGATTACTCTCAAGATGGCCCAACTATCAGAGAGATTACTATCAAGGAGGCCCGACTATCAAAGAAATTACTCTCAAGGTGGCCCAGCTATCGAAGAGATTATTCTCAATGTGACATGACTATCGGAGAGATTACTCTCAAGATGCTCCGACTATCAGAGAGATTACTCTCAAGTTGGCCCGACTATCGGAGAGATTACTCTCAAGATGGCCCGTATATTGGAGAGATTACTCTCATAGTTTGAAGGGATGGATACTCATCCCCTCCCAAAAACTGGAGACTATTTTATCCATTTAGACCTTTGTGCCCATTCTAATATTCTTGATTTGGACTTTGATGAATTTTTTTGCAGCCCAAAGAGATGGAAAATTTCAGAGACGATACTTCACCTTCATCCAAACTTGGATATCTCATAATTGAGACTGAGGGTGGCATAGAACAAACCAAGCTTTTGGTTCACACCCCACAAGCTAGCTGATATGCAGCCTCATGGCCTTCTTTGAGGAACTAGTTTCATGTAGAAAGTTGGACCTCGAAGAACAAGTCTATTTCTAATCCATTGTCCATGATATGGTCTCTCCAAGCGCCAATCCATCGCCACGACATTGCTAGTCCAAACTTAGGGCGTCACATAATTCAAGGAGAAGTACGTTGAGGAAACACATCAACAATCGAGGGCGAGTATCATCATATTCCAAGATATTGGGTATGGGCTGAAGATGTACCTGGTGGAAGCCAACAAGCCTTGAGTACATCAAAGATTTATGATGCTGTCTATGCCTTACTTTTCACTTATGATCGAAACTCGAACATTTTGCCTGCATTTTGTGAGGCGTTGGTTCCCCAAGACGAACACGCTTCTTACATCAGCTAGGGAACTATCTATTTCTCTTTAGGACTTACATATCTTGGAGGTCTTCCTATTGAGAATTTTCCATACGATGAAGTGGTACCTGAGACAAGAGAACTCATCGATTTGGATGAAAAACAGATGAGATTTATTCCTTGATCTTGCGAGTATTTATTTGCTGCCTTCCATCACCTTAAGGAAGGTACATGTTTTAACCAAAAGGTCTCCTTGAGAAAGTGGACAAATTTTTTGTATAAGAAAGCTTTAATATATAAACCTTCCTCACTACGAAAGGAAAAGAAATCTATGCGTCTAAAGTCAACACATAATCCTAATAGAGTTATTCCTGAGACAACTAGGCGGTCGAGTGATCAAGAAGCTATATTCTCCAAGCTTAGGGTGAGGTCTGACAACAAAGATGAAACATATATAACACCCTTCTTATCATGTTCCTATTTCCTATTTTGTTTCCCTATAAGGCGGAGAACTTCATTCACCCTGAGGCTTTTATGATGGCAAGTACTATGGCAAGCGGGCGAAATATTAACCTTGCGGTCCCAGTTTTGGCGAGTATTTGTCATGGTTTGAATAAGATTTTGTGTTCTTCCCAACTTGATCAGGTCAAAGTTTGTTTTCCCATCAATTATGTTTACGGTTGGCTTGCACATTACCTCAAAACTCATTATCCACTTGCTAAGGGTCCGTATGTACCTTTGATGGTGGCATGATCATGAGAGGGATCCGCGAGGTACTTTGACAATAAGGATGCAAGAAAACGCATCCACAATAGAGAGGATATAGTTTGGAAAATGTTAACTAATTCTCGTCCTTATTATTATGTGGAAAACGAGGCCCCTTAAGAGTTGGAGTCAAATTACTTCATGAGCTAACATTTTAATTACCTCCCTTTGAGGTATGATAACTCATTCATCATCGAGCCATATAGCCCGCATCGATTTGGTCGTCAATATGGGTTTTACCATAACGTCTCCATTTTTTTTTGGAGAATGATATCTGTAGCGCCTCTCTAGATAAAGGACTCAGATTTTAGAGGATTTGCGCACTGTATCGATCTATGTCACATGAGGATTTTCCCCAAACGGGAGATCCTGTGGAGAAGCTTTTCTCTACCAATTATATGTCTTGGTGGGAGAAAGCGCATGGAAAGTTTCTCGAGGATAATTTACAAGCTCCAGTAGACCATCTTTTGCTAAAATCTACTACTCCTTTAGGAGATGAAGATCAAGGTGTCGGAAAGTGACGCTCTCAAAAGTCAAATAACCACTTATTCCAATACCAAAAGCAATTACACAACATAAGAAAAGGAAGCTTAAATCCTCAAATGAAGCTTTGAAAGAGATGGTGTGCACTTCAACTGATATAAAGAAACACCCTCCAGTTTTTCCATTAAGCACGCAAGTCTAGAGTACCAATGAAGATCAAAATTGGAAAAGGAAACAGACTAACCTAGTAGAGATCGTACAGGTTCCAAGTGTTGATAGTCCCTCAAGAACGGATACAACTTGTAACAAAGAGTACAATACAATCACCTCGCCTTTTTTTTTGAACAAATAGCTTCACTAAAAATTACTTACTTTCTTTGCCTTTTCCTTATGTAGTTAAATGCCATCGGGAATCCGATGGTATCCCTACATGACAACCCGCAAGTGAGTGATGAATCTATTGGAGGGACTACGTCTAAAGTGAAGTCATCTTCTATGGCATTATCTCTTCCTCATGACAAATCCCTAAAGACAAACTCCAAATGGGATAACTCGCATTCCATCATTGACAAATGCATCAGTATCTATTTTTGAAGGAAAAAGCATTGTATTTAATCGTAAAAGGAAATTCATCTTGGGACCTTGGGAGGATATTGGCAATATACTCTCCAAAACTCGTGCAGAATTGCTCTCATCTTATAAGGAGAAAATCACTGAGATTTTCGAAGGTATGAAAAAGGCGAATATTTTGGACATTTCTCCATAATAGTGTTTACTGGATTCTCTTTTCGAGCTTGCTGCTTTATATGACCAAGAGAGATCCAATTTGGATGATAAGAAAAGTGAAAATGAGAAGTTAGAGCTGATTTCCAAAGCTAAGGAGCATCTTGAATCGTTCAAACTTGAAGCAAGCGAGAAAGTCAAGAAATTTTCCTCTAGTGAAAAGAAACTAAAGAGAGTTGTGAAGATGTTGCAGACATTCCAACAAGAGAGGGAGAATCTCAAAGGTGATATAGCAGTGACTCAAAAGGAGGTTGAAGAGATTTACGCAAAAGTTTCAGCTGCTGAGACTGAGGTCTCTTCATATGACAACATAAATTTGCTGATTGTTGATGATTCGTCCAATCTGGAGGAGAAGAAGAAGAACCTGGAGACTAGCTGCCAAGAATTGATTAACTACAAGTTCTGTTTAGATTAGACTATTAGAATTATCTCTCCTTTTATGTTTATATGAGATTGACCTAGTGGATATTTATTTCATCTTAAATAAGATTGCTTATCTTTTGCTTTACATTGTCCTACTTTCTTCTTAGTCGCATAATTTTCAGCTTTACGCACTTGTAACAAAAGATTCATATCTTGTTGTGGGAGAGTCCAAAAAATAAACCGTTTGATTTATCAGACATGAGACTTCAATATCTAAAACATATCCAAAACTTTGAATCAAAAAATTTAAATAATCGCCCTAGATAATATCTTTAAAACCAACTTTCCACCACGTTTAAAATTTCAGATTTGCGCAGTCTCACCAAAAAAATCATATCTTGGTGTAGAAAAGTCAAAATCATGAACTGTTTAACTTTTTGAATACTTAAAGTACAAATATATAGCATATAAAAAATGAAAAATTTAGTGCCTTAAGGATAGTTTCAGATAATAGTTCGAAATCAATATTAAATTCTGACGCGACGACAATTTCAGATTTGCGCGACTTCACAAAAACTTTTGTATCTTAATTTAGCAACGTCGAAATCATGAACCGATCTATTGGAAACTGAACTTCAAAATATATAACATATCCAAAATGGAAAATTTAATGCCTTAAGTATAGTTTCATATAATATTTCAAAGTCAATACTAAATTCTGACACACTGACGATTTCAGATTTGCGCGACTTCACCAAACGTTTTGTATCTTGAAGTAGGGACGTCGAAATCACGAACCACTTGATTTCTTGGAAAAAAAACTTAAAAATATAAAACATATGAAAATTTTTTGTTCGAAATCATGAACCACTTCAGATGATAGTTCGGAGTCGATTTTTGTTTCTGATATGCCGACAATTCCAAATTAGCGCGACTTCACTAAAATTTTTGTATCTTGATGTGGAAGCCTCGAGATTGTAAGACCTTTTTAATTTTTAGATATTGAAATTCAAGATCTTCATTCTCACCAAATATCTTGGGTTCAAGTCTCACTGAATTTGAAACGTCATGAAGGCACACCAGATTTTTTTTAAGGTTTGACGAACATGAAGGCATAGCGAATCCCCGGACTTCAGTGCAAATTCTTGGAAGCCTCCTAAAAGATATTATTCATTTCATTGAAAACACCAATTTAACATAGAATCTTACCTCTTTTAAATTAAATGTGATCCAAAGTTTAACAGAAGAATGGTATCTCAGCTCGATTTTCAAGTGTTGATTGAATGGATTACATTCTATCGTACTTCATTCGGACAATGATTGAGGGATTATGTATCTTTTAAACTTATAAGACTGAACCCAGATTAAAAATCTAAGTTGTCTACGAACCTTGGTGAAGAGGATCAAGTCTTATCGTAGTTCAGAATGGGTGATTTTTGTTTTTATTTTTTATGTCCTAACTTTTACCTAGGCCGCCTTTCGATGTTTTCAACCTAGCAAACTTTTTTTTAATGTCCTAAATTTTTCCTAGGTCACCTCTTTCGATGTTTTCAATCTAGAGGACTCTTTTTTTGGGTCGTACACAGTTTAGACTCATGCGGGCCAGGAGTGTACGAACATGCAATTTAGGCTCATGCGTCAAGGAGCGTTGCAAATTCAAGGATAATAATTCTTCAGAAACTTGCGATTGATAGAGCCGATTCTCATGAAATCTGGATCAACAAACTTGTAAGCTCCACTTGAATAGCCTTCTTGCACGACATATGGCCCATCCCATTTTTAAGTGAACTTCCCTACAGGTTTATGGGAAGTAATAATGAGTCTTTTTATGACAAGGACTTGATCTCCTACTTGAAAGGATCTTGGGCGAACTCTTTTATTGAAGGCGTGAGATAATTGAGCTTGATAACATTCAAGACTCTGTTGAGCTTCCAACCTCTTCTCATCAAGAGCCTCCAACTTGCTAATCGAAGTCGAGAATTTTCTTCATCGGTGATCCCTTCTTGAATAGCTAATCATAATGAAGGTATTTGACGCTCGAGTGGCAAGACAGCCTCGACTCCATAATTGAGTGCATAAGGGGTTGCTTGTGTTGGCATGCGGTGAGTTGTACTATATGCCCATATGGATTCTTCCATATGGTCATGACAATCCCGTTTGGATTTGGAGATTACTTTCTTTAACAAGTTGCATAGAGTTTTATTGAATGCCTCAGCTAGACCATTAGCGGAAACATTGTTCATAGAGGAGTTACGTTGCTTGAAGACAAAGAGTTCACAAATCTTGTTCATCAACATATTGTCGAACAACTTGCCATTATCCTTTATTATGTAACGACGAATGCCAAAGTGGTAGATAATGTTTACTCGGATAAAACTTGCGATATTTTCCTTTTTTACTTCTTTAAGAGAACCAACTTCAGTCCATTTTGAGAAGTAATCAGTTGCAGCCAAGATGTTTAGGTTCCCACCAGAGGACTTTGGTAGTGGTTCAACAAAATCCAATATCCAATCATCAAATGTCAAGGATGCAATAGTCGGGTGCAACACTTCAGGAGGTTGATGAATAAAATTCGCATGGAATTGAGAAGCCTTGCATCTTCGAGCGTAGTCCAAGCAATCTTTTACCATAATTGGCCAATAATATCCCATCCTTTTTATATGGAAGTGAAGCTTTGGTCCAGATTGGTGTGACCCACATACCCCAGAATGTGCCTCTTACAAACTTTGGAGAGCTTCTTCTTCCCCTAAGCATCACAAGAGTACTCCATCGAATGACCTTCTGTATAGAGTATCTTTGTAGTAAAGGAAGCGAGGTGCACAGCGACAGATCTCAGTCCTTCTCCTCGGATTTTCTGGAAGTATCCCATAGCTTAAGTAGTCAATAATGGGTTGTCTCCATTCTTCTTTCTCAGCTTCAGAAACATCGACAAGATGCTTGAGTTCATTTTCTTCACCTTCACCCTCATTTGGAGGCGGTACTACCCATTTTTTGCAGATAGTAACTTGTGCTTGATCATGTAGAGTTAACGATGAAGCTAGGGCAGCTAAAGCATCATCCTTCTTGTTTTATTTCATTAGGACATGTTGAATAGTCACGTCACCAACCCGCCCCATTAAGTTTTTACAACAATCATGATATTGGTGTAGTTCAAGTTTCTTGACCTCGTAACTACCTAAAAGTTGGTTGATCACCAAAGACTTGCAATTGCAACCGCTTCATTTTGACATCCATTTCAAACCCAAGTATTAGTGCTTGATACTCAGAAACATTGTTAGAGAAGATTTGCGTCAACATAAAAGAATACGGCAGAACTTCACCTTGAGAAGTGACAAATACTACACCAGCACCAGCTCCTCCGGGATGTACAGCACCATCAAAGTACATCTTCCATGGAGGTTTAGCTTCCTCATCAAGTAGTTCGTCGGTTATCTCGCAATCATCAGGTATAGGGTGATCTACCAAGAAGTCCGCTAATGCTTATCCTTTTATAGACTTTTGATAGATGTACGGAATTTCAAATCTTTGAAACTAGAGGTGCCACCTTGCTAGTCGATCACTAAGGATGGGGGGTTTTGACATCACGAACTTGATGGGATTTGCTCTAGAAACCAAACGAATGACATGATCTTGAAAGTAGTGCTTCAACTTTTGGATTGTGAAGACTAGCGCCAAACATAACTTTTCGATTGGCGAATAATTCAGCTCATTTGGTGTCATCATCTTGCTCAAGTAGTAAAGGGAGTTTTTTCCTTCACTATTTTCTTGGGCCAATAGTGCTCCAAAAAATCTTTCTTGTGCTGAAATGTATAATATCAACGGCTTTCCAAGTATAGGGGCTGCCAAAACCGGAAGCTTCATCAAGTAAGTTTTGATACTTTCAAAGGCATCGCTACAAGCTTGGTCCCACTTTAAAGGAATGCCTTTCTTCATGATGTGACTGAATGGTTGGCACCTCCCATCTAGGTTTGAGATGAATCTCCTAAGGTATGCCAGCTTTCCTTGCAAACTTTTTAATTCATGAATATCCCGAGGCTTAGGAATTTTCAAAATTGCATCTACTTTAGCTTGATCAATTTCGACCCCTCGATGCCGGACAATTAAACCAAGGAACTTTCCAGAAGTAACTCCAAAGACATTTCATCCTTAGTTGGTACCTCCAGAGCAATTCAAACACCATTCTCAAGTCTTTCAAGTGGTCGCTCTTCTTTCTTGATTTTACCACCAACATAGAATTTGACATTCTTGTGGAGAAGGTCATTAAAGATATTCTGCATAGCTCTTTGGTAAGTAGCACCAACGTTCTTCAATCCAAAAGAAATTACCTTGTAACAATAAATACCCTTGGGGTTACGGAATGCAATAAGCTCTTCATCTTTTGGCGCCATGTGAATTTGGTTATAGCCCGATGAGCCATCCATAAATGACATTGCCTCGTACCCGGTAGTAGCATCGATGTTCAGGTTTGGAATAGGAAGCGGAAATTCATCTTTCGGACACACATTGTTGAGATACCTGAAGTCAACGCACACTGGAGTTTCTCCATTTTTCTTCCTTACAGGGACAATACTTGAAACCCATGTTGGGTATTTAACTTCACGAATAAAACCTGCTTCGATAAGTTTATTAACTTCGGTTTCAATCAAGGGAACCAAGTCTGGCCTAAAGTGCCTTTGATCTTGTTTAATAGAGCAAGAACCATTATTGACTCTAAGGTGATGGACTGCTACTTTCGGGTCCAAGCCAGACATCTATTTGTAACTCCAAGCAAAGACATCTCTGAACTCCTTGAGTAACTCAATAGAAGTGCTTTCTTCATCAACTTATAGTAAAGCACTTAGGTAGGTGGGTCTTGGTTCTTCATCGGGGCCAAGGTTAACTTCTTGTAAGGCATCAACTGTTGTCTTTACCCCTTCTTCAAGTTCAGGTGGAGCCTCTTTTGCATCTTCATCTTCTTGAGGGTCCCCATCGTTGAAGGATTTGTGATAACACGGTGAAACGTCCTCCAATTCTGCATTGTCCTCCATTGAAGATGGAACACCATTCTCGCCTTGTATAGTAACATGATACGAGGAACCCACACTTTCTTCATCTTTGTCATATTCCTTACTGTAGACTATAGTAAATGGCTTTACCTTTAGTAATTCTTTACATGAAACCGCAAGTTTTGTTTGTCGCCTCATTCTAGAAGGAACCAAACTTTGGAAATCCTTTGAGATCTTCTGGATTTTGGGCGAAGCGGGTGTTCTTATGCTTTGATAATTTTTCTGGAACATGTTCCCCTTCTTTAGTGGACCCAATCTCTCAAATACAGAAGTCCTCGCAGTTGGTTTTCCATGTTGATCAAAGACTGAAGGTCTGTTAGAACCGGCAGATTCATCTTCTATAGTGATATATTTGTTGCTCGCCCTTCTTATGGAGATGCGCACTGGTGACAGTTGCTTGTATCCCAAACCTTCACATGGTTTCCTCGTTGCAGATTCTGATAGGAGCTTTCTTAACTTTAACGGCTCATTGGGATTGTATCTAGATTTTGTAAATAGCCTGTAAGCGTTAGGAGCAAAACCTTCATATGTTCGCTTTGTAGGGAGTGCCACATTTTACAAGCTCTTTTGGACCACAAACCTTCCAAGTGGCTTTGAGGACAACTTTACTGCCTCAATTCGTTTTACCGAAAGATTTAACTCCTTTAGCATGTTAGTTTGGAGATTAGATGGTTCACATTCATCTTTCTTCCTTTTAGATACATATTGGAGTTCAGGAGTTACTTTCTTACCATAAGACACAATATACCCTCTATAATATTTATTCGAGTTAGGTTGTACCTCCTCAGTAATATGTTTGGCTCTACCAATAGTCACCTCAACTCTTTAAGTTGTGGGCTCATCATTCTTGCCTTTCATGGCATCATCAGCTTTTAACTCCTTCAAATGCGGTTCTTCAAGTAGAACTTTGCATCGGTGAAGTGTGACTCAGCCTCAGTGAATGACTCGTCATTAGCAACTGTCTTCTTCTCGACTTCACCGTCGTAGTATTTCAAACATTGATGGTAGGTAGATGGAACCACTTTATTCTCATGTATCCAAGGAGTTCCAAGAAAGACGTTATATGAAGTCTTTGCATCGATCACATGCAGCCATGCACTTGATTGCATATCTTCAATGGTGATTCCCAACCTGATCCCACCTATGGCTTTTTTCCCTCTTGGTTGAGTCCTTGGTTCATCACACGACTTTCCAAGAGTTAATTCATGGGAATACCAAGTTCTTTCACAATGCGAATTGGCAAGATGTTCACTGAGGATCCTCTATCAACTAAAATTCGATTTACCCTTTCATCATGCATATAGCCAACCAGGTACATCAGGTGGTTATGAAGAGTGTCACCTAGTAGAAGATCGTCACTTGTTAATGTAACTTTTTTCTCGCACGTGTTAACTTCTTGAGGAATAGAATCGGTGAGCTTTTCTGAAGATGGTGCCAATGGTAGGTCATCACTCTTTTCTTCCCCTTTATCAGCATAGCAACAAGAGGCCTCAATACCATCACGGGAAATCTTCATGTGAAACCAACATGGAAAGAAATCCTCCAATGTCACTAGATGTCATGGCTTTTGAGGGTGGTGCACCTCCACTTTTTCTTTCCCCAAACGCCTAACTGGATTCTGTTTCATTGGTCTTTTTACCATCATTTTCCTTGTTGGATGTTCTATCGATTCTTTATATGGGCTGCTTTTGTAGCGCCTACGACGAGTCACCAACGTCCAACCTTTATCATCATCAGGTTGATAAACTTCAACTTTGTTGTTCTCTAGTGATTCTTCATCTTTACTTTCTTTAAAACACATTAATTCATCCGGACTGAATGAGCCAAAGGTGATAGAGACTTGGTTTGCGCTTGATTTCTCTTCTTCAAGCACGATCTTCTTTTCACGATCCAAGTGCATAACTTTGTCCTTTAAGACAAAGCACTTCTCTAGAGGATGGCTCGCAAGTCGATGGTATTTGCAGTAATTTGGGTCATTCGTTTTACTAGCTTCATTTGGCGACTTCATCTTTGGAAGCTCAATGGGATTTAACACGAGGAGTTCTTCAAAAATTGCTGGTACATCAGTGTCACGCCCTGAACCTCGGGAGGCGTGGCTGGCACCCGGTGCCGCATTAGCCCGAGCGAACCACTCTGCTACTCATGATCGTTCGACCAAAACTAGAACATACATAGGTCGAGTTAGATGAACTCATTCCTTTTGTAATTATCATGGGCCCGCATGGGCACGACTCATAATGTACAACTGTAAGTGGGCAACACTGTATCAATAAATTATCGTTCTTAAACCATCAATACATATGGGTCGTCAAGGCCTCTGACATAATGTACAAACTGAACCTATGTCTACAAAGCCTCTAAGATTATTTAACATCAAACAGGACAGGTTATCGGCCTACCCATAAGTCTGTAGTAAAACTCTGACACGATGCCTCATAGACTTGGTTGCACTCCGAATGAGGTGGAGTCTTACCGATCCCGCTGAATGCCAATCTCGTCTACTATGAGGGCTCGTCAAACTGATTATCTATACATGCAGGCATGAATGCAGCGTCCCCAACAAAAGAACGTCAGTACAAATAATGTACTGAGTATGTAAGGCAGAACCGAAACGTAATAATAAGTCAACATTAATTAAGGACACATATAATCAACATGTAAGTCTGGAGAGCTCTGTAAATCATGAAATATTTATAATGTCATGCATATGCATACAAATGTCATGTAATGCATAGGTCTGTACGTATATAACCTCATTAAGCTTCTGAGGGCATCCCATCATATCATCTCGGCCACTGTGGGCAAATCATCAACGTATACC